>JAQQSW010001610.1:0-17113 GCA_028646575.1 Pseudocheirus occidentalis
CTTACCTGGGTCAAGATGAAGACAGGACCTCTCCTTGAGCACTGAATACTGTGATGATATCTTAACCTTGTTGTAGCTTAAGGGTGGATGGCCTTTTGTGCTCTCCTGCCCCTTTTGAGAAAGTGCTTGGTGTTAATGGATGGTATTGTAATTCAGTTGTGATACAGGAAACCTTTGACTTTTTTGAGCTCTGTGATTGACCAAATGAATGTACTTTGTTTATGATTGGAAACTAATCTCCATTTGAGAAGAGAGACTTTGACTGACTAAATGAATGTACTATTCAGGGGTGGAGTAGTATCTGGATTGAATTGAGAGTTTACTTGCTAAATGAAAGAGTTATACTGTATTTTGATTTTTCTCTGTTCTGTGAATGTTTGCCTTAATCTGTCACTGAATAAATGAGGTTTGCTATGCTGGTAATCTGAACCTTGGAAGTTGTCTTTGCTTGGCATCACATGGAGAAAAATCCTATGACAGGCTATCAAGGCAATAATAAATTGCAGTGCATGCTCCTACTTTCCACTTGTTGATCACACACTTCTTGGTGGCCGGCCCTGTGACCACTTTGAAGACCAATTAGTACAGAGGGTAGATTGGAAGTGGGAGAAACTGGGATCAAGGAGAACAATTAGAGGACTATTAGAGTGGACTAGATAGGAGGTGATAAGGGACCAAACTATGGTAACAAGAAAGGTAAAATATGAGAGATGGGGGATACACTATGGGAATAGGAGAGATAACTGTGTAAACAGGAGAGTCAGTACTTGGCAAATGACTGGATGAGGAAGAAGAAAGAGTCACCAAAGATGACACCAAGATTTTGAGCTGGATGACCAGAAATAAGATGGCGTCCTTAAAAGAAAGAAAAGGTAGGACCAAGGATCACTATCACTTCTCATTCTTTATCTACATCTAGGGCTACTCTGCCCATCTGCTTTCCCCAAATTTCAATCTCACCTATCCTCTTATCAAGAGGCATTTTATGAGGAGGTTACTAGAAATCTTTCTTCATTTTGTCAAATGTTGGAGGTACAGAATCAGCAGTTCCAGATGACAGAGAGGTTCCAGGATGAAGAGCCAGAAGACAACAGGATTTAAAGAAAAAGGAGAATGCGCCGCTCCAAATTCAATAGTAATGTCACTGACCAAAGTCTCAGTATAGGCCCTACATTTTACAGACAAGGAAACTGAGAGCCAGAGAGTTAAGTGTCTAGCCCAATAGCATACAAGTAGTAAGTGGAAGATGATGTAAAGCTGGGTTGTGTCACCAAATCAAGCAGTATTTCAACTACGGCATGACTACACTGTGAAAGGCCTTAAGTATGAGAAATTAATAATGAGCATCATAGATATTACGTTAAAGGGTAAAAGTGTTTAATTGTTCCCAAACTAATACATTAAAACAACTGGGGGGGGGGGGAGGTCTTTAAAATTAATAAAATACTACCATATTACAGAAAGATAATTAATTAATCTTATTGTTCTTGAGGGGAGATTTTAAATTAAGGATTTTTTTCTTATTGTCTCTGATATGTTCTTTCTACAATCCTTAATTCTGGTACTTTTACTTTCCTGGAACTTATGTTTCCAAAGGAACCTAAAAATACTTTTAGTTTAACATGAATACACAGTTCCCTCTAGTGGACAGTATTTGCCATCCATTGGTTAAGTAAACCCGGTAAGTAAAAATGTGAAGGTACATAAAAGATAAATTATAGGGTGATTATTAGCTTTACGAAGGATTTAACAGTATACTTCCTTAAGTAGAAAACTTCATTAGTACAATTAAAATAGGATGACTTAATAAAAATTTGATCTACATATTTTTCTTAAACGTTTTTCAACCCTAGTTATATTTACGTGACCTGTTTGTGTTTGACAGGAAAATAAATAAGGGTGAATAACCTACATTGGATAAATGGTCAAAGGATACAAACACAATTTACACTAATAGAAAATGACCATTAGATCATCTGAGACTGTAGATAAGTCACTGGCAGAAATTAGGTGGCTTGACCAGATCTTTCTATCAAGTCCCAGAACTCTATCTCTAAGCCTCTCAAGCTCCCAAAACACAACTTACATACAAAGAAATAACAAATATTACAAGCCAAAAAAAAAAAAAAAAAAAAGCACAGCTTTCCTGGCAATTAAATGGTACCATTACACATCAAGGATCCTGTGATTAACAGGTATGGGTATAACCTCCCTTCATCCATGACCTCTTTTCACCTCAGTTGTTGGAGTGTCATCCTCAGCCTTGGACACTATCATCAGAAGAGGAGGAGCTCTAAACTTAGCTGGGCTAGTTTTGGGGTAGGACAAATAGTCCAAAGGCTACAAGTTCAGATAATTAAAGACTTTCCAGTTTAACAGACATTACCAGTGCTTATGCTCTACGGGTATAACCTTGGAGGTCCCAAGTCACTTCCATATCACTATCAAGCATCAGAGTTGGATGTTAATGGAAAAGAATGCCTCTATTTAATACAACTATTAAACCCAAAGTTGAAAGAGATCTCAGGAAAATTATATACTGCCAGTGGCATGGTAAAATGGAGTCATGGCTAGAATAAGGAAGAGCTAGGTTCAAATTTGGTATTTGATATTTACTCTGATATTTACTAGCTGTATGAACTGGACAAATCATTTACCCTCTCTGGGCCTCAGGTTCCTCATCTTCAAAGTAAGAGGGTTGGACCTGACAACCTCTAAGCAAACTAGCTCTGATTAATCCTCTAACTATAAAACTATTCATATCTCTGGCCCTGCAATTCCTCCATGAGGAATATATCCCTAGGGAAATAACCCAAAAGGAAAAAAAATTATAAAAAAGTTTATAGTTTCACCATTCAGAGTAGGAAAAAACTGAAAACTAAAATGCCCATAAGGAAACTGTTTAAGGAAAAGGACTACTTAGCTATTTAAAAAAGTCAAGAATGTAGACTATGGTGTCATATGCAAAGGGATAATTAAAATAACCACAGACTGAAAACTGGAAGGGGCCTACAGTGAAAAAGGCAGAACATGAACCTTCATGTAAGCACTCACTATGACAAAGTAAAAATATATATATTTATATAAACAAAGATCCTAGGATTTGGTGACTCTGATTTCAAGTGATTAGAATTTTAGATTTCTTTTTAAAGAACTATAACTCAGAAGATAATGTCCATTAGTTCTTTTGGGTACAAAGTTGATTAAGTTGATAATAAAATTGTGTGTATATAGATAAATACACGTATATAGACACACATATATATGTCTACATGTACACACATAAAAGGAAGCAAGGCATTAGGAAAATGTGGGTTTACATCCTCCATCCTGCGTTTGCTTTTCCATAGCTGTCCTCCTACCCAGGATGTTCATTTTTCTCCCCTTTGCTATATCCCCCAGGATAAGTCCTTTCCCAGCCCTGCGCATACACGCATGCATGCACACGCACACACACACACCCCCCTAACAATAACAGCTAACACTTCTATAGCACCTCCTCTGTACTAGACACCGTGTTAAACTTTTCACAATTAAGATCTCATTTGACCTACACACCAACACTGAGGCGGCTGCTACAGCTTTCCCTTGAGGAACACGTCCCATTTATGCTGTATATATCTTGTGTGCCGACTGTAAGGTCCTAGAAGGCAAGTCTATGCTTTCTGGCTCTCTTTGTATCCCCAGCACATGGGAATTTTTCAGTTCATGCTTATTGACTGATTGACATTGTGGCTATGTGGTCCTAAAAAAAAAAATCACTTAATCTCTTAGGGTCCCAGGCAATTCTCTAAGACTAAGTTGCAGAATGGTTGTAGATCTGCATTAGTTAAGGGAATTTTATCACCAAAAACAGAGGAATTAAAGTATAGGTCCTAGTTAAAATATACATACAAAAAGTAGTATATGCAGAATGCTAACCACAAAGGGACACAATAATGGTTTTGTATGTATATATGTGCCCTGAGGGCAGGGACTTCCATTTCTTTGTTTCTGCATCCTCAGTTTTAGGTACAAAAGCAGGCCCTTAAAAAACCTGGGTTGAATAACAAAGAGAATTTCTATAGCAAGATAAGACACATTTCATACATACCTCCTCCACCAGCTGTACACCATAATCCCTTTTAAGTGGCTGAACTGTCACACCTCTTCCATTAACAAGCTGGGTTAAATCAATAGGTTGGGTAGGATCTACTCGACCTAAATCGATCAGGTACTGTAGTCTATTGAGACTCAAAGGATGGTACTGCCGCCTAAAGCTAAAAAACCAAGAGGTTGAAAACTGGTAAAATAATTACATTGGCTATATTGGTGAAAGCGGTATTTTTTTTTTCATAAGGCAGTACTTTAAATGGAAACCACTGTGTACCTATTTCTCCCTTGACACGCCCACTCCCAATCAAACAAATAACTGTCAAGCTCTGATACCTTTTATTTACAGACTGACTTAGGTATTTTAGGGGCAGCTAGATGTTGAATTGGACAGAGTGCTGGACCTGGAGTCAGAACCTGAGTCTAAATCCAGTCTTAGACACTTACTAGCTGTGTGACCCTGTGCAAGTCACTTAACGCTGTTTGCCTCAGTTCCTCATTTGTAAAATAAGCCAGAGAAGGAATGGCAAACTAGTCCAGTATCTCTGCCAAAAATATTTCCTATTATCTATCTAAACCAACCCCAAATGGGGTCACAAGGAGTTGGACAAAACTGAACAACAAACAACTTTGGTATTTTAACTAAACATTTAATACTACATTTTAAATTTCTATAATGTAATAAAATATCAGTAGTTTGCTTAGAGAAAGATGGCTCATTTCATATACAAAAAATTACCTTCTAGAATCTTAACTCTATTAATTTACATTTAAGAAGGATGAAAAAATTTCAGTAAAACTTCAGCCTACTTGCTTTGTCTGAATAATCCAATCAATGGAGGCCAAACTAAAAAAAAAAATCTCTTTGTAGCCCAAAAGCAGGCCCATGAAACAGTAGCATATTCACTATTCTTTTATAACATCAAGAGAATTTTAAATGACTCTAAATCATATTATAATGATTCATGACAAATTAGTCATTTCACTTTAAATAAAGTAGCAAACTTACCTGTGTCCTTCATTAAAACCATACTTTGGGATGCGAAGATAGAATGGAGTCTGACCTCCCTCAAACCCTAATCGAGGCCTAGTTCCTCTCTGCCTTTCTCCTTTATGTCCTCGGCCACATTTTCTACCTCTTCTCCGACCTCTTCTTTGTCTTTCCTAGAAAATAAGTCAATTCAGTAATATACAATTTCTTAAAATGTGTATTTTCATCATGTTTATATATTTATTTCCTCAGACCATAAATTGTAGAGGTGCAAATCTGCACTCCTTTCCTTCCATTTTTTCACTCCCACTTCCCACAGGAGAACTCAACACTCAAAATTGATTAAACTTCTGCAATCAAGTTATTAAGTCTGGATATGTTCAAAAGCAAGGCTCAAGGATAAAAGACAATTAAGAATGTGAACTGAAAATTAGAAATCAAACAAGCTCTTGGGCTGAATAGCAGACCCGTGTCAAAACAGAGCAAATACTTCAATATGCTGCTAAAATAAAATGACAGGTATATTTCCTATTATCTTGCTTTTTGCTTTTATTTTTGCTTTTTTATTATCTTTACTTATCTTTGCATTCATATTTGTTTTTAAACTTGTATTTAAGAATACAACTTTAAATCCTGTCATTTTGGTGGTTTAAAAAAAAATTACTTGTCACTGATACTTTGTGTAAATTACCAGGTAACAGTTTTGTGTCAAACTATAAAGGGTATTTAGAAGTGAATGAAACAAGGTTGGGCTCAATGCAATTCTTAGTGACAAGCCAGAGCCGGTCAGCAAGGTCCACTTCTGTCATCCAGGACAAGACCTAACGTCTCAGTGCCCCCAGGCAGGTAAGTCTATAAAATGCACAAGCCGAACAGGTAGAGAGTGTTTTTTAGCCTCAATCTAATTTGAGGTCCGAAATAAAAATAAATTGCTAATTGCACAAGTCTTGATCAAGCAAGGTAAAGGGAGAGAAGCTTAGATGCCACTTTTATCTTCGAAACAATTCTGGGCATAAAAGCAAATGTTTCTGCTAGTCTACTGAGGCCGGGCCACTTATCTAACCTATGCAAAGACATAATGGGGAAGGAGGGGGAGCGGAATGGAGGTACTCTGTCATGCTTAACACAAGAACCTTAATGCGAGCCGGGGCAGCAGACGCCAGGGAAGGGGGAAGGAGTTTAAACCCTAACTCCCTCCCTTCTCCCCGCCACCCCTGATGATGAGACGGAGAGAACAGGACGCGTGGATTATCATAGTTTTCCATCTGCTGCCATTTACCGGTTTTTTGGAGCCAGGGTTGGGCTTCAGGTTGGCCAGGCTGACACGCGGCAGAGAGCGCAGAAGGTTCAGGGCCTTACCGCCGCCACACACTGGGCCCGCCATGGCAGCTCACCTCCCGGATGCCAAGCGCCGCCAAGGGCGAGCGGAGCAGGCGCTGGCGTCCTGACCCCACGGGAGCGGAGCAGGCACTTCCGCTTTACGGCCGAGGCCCCGCCTCTGTCGCAAAACGAATCCCTCCGAACCCGAGGCTGCAACGGTGCCTCTGGCAGCTCAGTACCGGAGCGGCCAAGGGCGAGTCCGTTCATGAGTTCCGTGGAGACGTTCGGAACCTTTCCTAAAACGATCCTCCGCGGGGGGACGGACCCAAGCTCTTTTGTGCAGGCCCTCTTCACCTCAAGCGTGGGCCACTCCAATAGCCTCCTGGTGGGTCCGCTTACCTCAGGTCTCTTCCTCCAGTCCATGTTCCCATGACGCCACTAAAGTGATTTTCCTAAAGCACAGGTAGTATCGTGTTACCCCTTACACTTAGTGAAGTCCAGTGGCTCAAGGAGCAAATATAAAACATTCTGGCATTCAAAACCCTTCATAACATATCCCCGTCACACCTTTGCAGATTTCCAGTGACAGGTCTCCTGACTGTTCGTACAAGACACTCAATCCTTTTCTCGGCTCCCGCCATATTATCTGTCTCATACCTGGAACAGCTCTCCCTCCTCCGTTCTGATTACGACCTCCCCGGCTTCACGCCCCACATAAAATCCCGAGTTTTACTAGCAGTCTTCTCCAATTTCTTTTGATTCCAGGGCTTTGCCTCTTACTTGTTCAATTATTTAATTACAATTCAATTAAGAATGTATTTGTCCTGTAGAGAGATTGTTTTGCGTGTACTTGTGTGCATGTTTTCTTTTCCAATTCGATTGTAAGCTCCTTGTGATCATGGGCTGTTTCGCCTCTTTTGTATCCCCAGGGCTTACTTAGCATACTAGTCTGCCAGGTAGTAGAGACTTAAATGTTTACTGAATTGAATTTATTGACCTAGGATCTTTTGGTCTTAATTTTTAGCGACCAAGTAGCCCCGTAACGCATGGTCCTCTCATTTCTTTTACCGACCGGACAAATATCAAGGACCCTAGGGGGATAAATCAACCTCTTTCTGTCTCTGTCTGCTGACCTTACCCTCTTTACCACTATAAAGACAACCACTCCAGCTTTTCTGCAAATATTTAGTTTATTTAATCACTTCTGAATCTTGCAAATTCGCGTCTGTCCCCACAGTATCTACTTTAGATTTTGAGACTCCTAATAAGGCAAAGCAACTTTCTGTTTCCATTGTCCAATCAATCTTAGGATCTAATGTAGAAGGGGACCTTGGAGATCATCTATCTTGTATTACCCCCACCACCACCTCGAACTCATTTCAGAATGAGGAAATGGAAGCTTTCATTGGAGAAACTGAGTTGCCCTAGGTCCTCAGGTAGAGCTGGAATTTTAACGCAGGTCCTCAAGCTCCAAATCCTGCTTTCAAAACTGAAGTTTTCTTGAAATAATGTTTATATTTCATTATTGGTGACAATGAGTACCAAAATTAAAGGCTAAAACATTTTGAAGTCACTTAACCCGTTTAATTAATTAGTTAAATGTTTACCTTTTAAATATTTAGTTAATTTTAAGTTTTTTTCACTATGTATGATGTCATCGTTAAAGGTCAGGTAATTTCTAAAACTTAATGCATATTCTTTAAAGTGGAGAAGTTGCCTAAGTACAATGGAAACAAATTGCTTGAAAATTAGCACCTCATAGGCATTGTGGTGAAACTATAAGAAAAAACTATAAGAAAAAAAGAAATTAGTCATAAAATATTTGAGAGGTGAGCAGTGGGTATGGAGCCAAGAGGTCATAGATTTAAGTTTTACTCCAGAAACATCTTGGCTTTCAACCCTGTGCTTAATCTTTTACTTAATCCCTTAACCCCTCAGTTCTGTCTAAGATAATAAATTACAGAGAAGATACCAATCAATTGACCCATGGAAGTTTCCCATAGCAATGGAATTACAGTCCAGTTCCTATTCCTATAGATTTGTTTTTGTTGTTCCTCTTTTCTTTCAAAGAGAACCAATGACATCAAAGGTACCTTGACTTATGTGTGAATTGGATATAAGTGAGGCAGAGTATATACCCACCTTCCACTGACCCCTGGAACAAATTGTTCTCATCTGCCCTTTCCACTGGGCAAAGTCTTCACATGCTTGGAGAACATATCCCCTTAATGCACTAATGGATTTGAGGCCCGTGCAGGTGTTCAGGGAGACAAGTGCCTCTGGTTTGAGGACTTGCTCATCCAACTTTGGTGTCTACCTTTCACCCAACTGTCATCTGTGGCTCCAAGAAGTGTTACCCCTGGTAAAAACCTTCTTGGCAGAAGGACTAAACCAAGATCCTATAAAATTACTATGAAGTTAGATGCTATATACTATGTGAAAACACAAAAGAGACAGTCTTTACTTCTGCACTTAAAAAGCTTTAAATTGAATAGTGTTCAAATATTTCTTGGGAGATATTTCATGCTTTTCTTGAGAGAAAATGGGAGGAATTGACCAGAACTTAAGCCCTTGGCTTACAAAGAAAGGTTTGGGGTTTTGTTTTGTTTTTTTATTATAAAAATCTTGTTTCAGAAAAAAACTGAACTTTTTTTGTGGACTCCTTAGCAATATGTTTTTCAAAGAGGTGGGGTGGATCATGGGTAAGATTTACACTGAGCTAACTAGATGTTACAGAAACTTAAATCCAGGTATATAAAATTATTTTTTTTTACTGTGGTCCATCTAATAATGTGGGGTTTTGTTGCTGTTGTTGGAAGTAAGACTATCTGTTGCACATTCATTTATTCACTACCTATTACTTAGTGCCTACTAGATGTAAAGTATTATGCTAGGCACTAGCAGAGATACTAAGATTATTAAGACATGATCCCTGCCCTTATAGAGTTTAAAATCTAGTGGGAGTAATATGAAATATATGTAAGTAGACTATTAAATAATAATGCTAAAAAAAATATAGGTGTATAAGAAAAGAACAAAAAGGCAGTGTGGTATATTGAATAGAGAGCTGGCCTCTGAATCAGAAATGCCTGGATTCAAGTCCTGGCTCTGATGACATACTACTTTTATGATCCAGAGCAAATCACAAATTTTAAGTGCCCCCCAGGCAACTGTCAAAGACTTGCAGAGAAGGTGCTGCCCTACCTTGGTAGGGGGATTCCTCATGTCCTTTCTGGGAATTTCTTATAACAATGAAATCACAATTCCAGTCCTATCCCATCCCAAGAAAGTCACAAAGGTGTTTACTAGGAATGGTTATTAAAGGAAGGAAAGACAATTTTCAATGGTAGAATCAGGAAAAGGTTAAGAGAGTGACAGTATTAGTCTCAAAGGACATTTAGTATTTCTTTTTTTTATTATTCTGAATCTAAACACAAAAAAGAGAGAAAAGGGGGCATTTCCATATACACAGAATTTTTAAAAAGAAGATTCTTTATAAAATCATGAATCATTATTTTACACTGCTTGCTTAAAAAAATAATAAATTCTTCATATTACTTTCAAAACTATCCTGCTTGTCTAGGCTTCCTTCTGTACTTCCTTCTATTATTTTCTCTACACTTAAAAAAATTTGGGGTGGCTAAATGGCTCCGTGAATAGAGCACCTGCCCTGGAGTCAGGAGGACCTGAGTTCAAATTCGACCTCAGATACTTAACACAAAAACTAGCTGTGTGACCTTGGGCAAATCACTTAACCCCAGTTGCCCTCCCCCCCCAAAAAAATGTCACAGTGCTTGCCTCCCCCTCACTGTTTTTGGAATCATTATTACTAACATGCTCTCCTCAGCTTACTCCACTCCTGCTCAACATCCTGGGCAACATCCTTCACTATAAGTCCTCTGGAGACAAACTAAGGCTGTTGCATGTTAAAGATGCTTTCCTTTACAATGTCCTGTATAAATTACTTTCATCATTCTGTATGCTTCACTCTGCTTCAGTCATGAGAATACCAAGGATTCTCTGAAATCTCTTGTGTTATTGCTTACAGTACAATAATATTCCATTACACTCATGTACTAAAATTTGTTGAACCATTCTCCAACTGTGGAATTCCCTTAGATTCTAGTTCTTTTATTTCCCTCCTTTTAATCCCTCTGTCAGGAAAAAAGGAATTTGCTTTCTTGTGATTCCTTGGTATTACTCTCCCTCTTAACTGAAGCTTCCCCTCCCCCCACTTAATTTCCTCTTGAGTTTGATGAATTTCTACACCAAATTGTATATGTGTTCAACCATCTTTTGTAGTTTCAGTTGAATGGTGTTTATCTGATACTCTTCCCTCCTTCCTCCATGTTTGTATAGTCTTCTCAAATATCCCAATTATGAAAAGCAGCAAGTTTCACTCCTTCCTCTTCTCTAAATTAATGTTACTCCTTCTACTTCTCTTTCCCCTCTTCAAATGCTCAGAACAGAATCAATCCCCTCCCACTTTTGTTTTTTTCTTAATTTGTTTTCCCCAATACCTTTCAAAGAATTAAGTTTCTGAAAGAATGTATGTATTTTTTTTTCCTGTTAGAATGTTAGCTCTGCATTATTATATACCTCCTTCTAGTTGTTCAGACAATTAATATTTTTAAGTTTCTGTAGATTCTCATTTTTGTATTTCAGAGTTCCTACTCAGCTCTGGTGTTTTCACTAGGAATACTTGAAAGTCTCCTCTTCCATTAAACTTTTTTTTCTTCCCCTGTAAGTTTTTCACAGCTGTAAGTTATTTTTGGTTGTAAGCTTTATTTTTGCCTTTTAGGACGTGGTAGTCCAAGATCTCCTGTGACATAATAGTAGAAGTTGCCAGGTCTCGTGTGATCCTATCTTGCACTCTCCCATACCTAATCTGTTACCAAAGCTTGTCAACCTCACCTTTGCAACCTCACTTGAATATAACCCCCTTGAGAGAAGGGAAGAGCTTTGATGCTGCCACCACTCTGATACAGGCCTTTATCATCTCACATCTGGATTATTGTAATAGTCTCCTGGTGGGTCTACCTGTCTCAAGTCTCTCCCTACTCCAATACTCCAGTCACCAAAATGATTTTCCTAAAGCTCAGGTCTGACCATGTCACACCCATTGCTCACCCCACTTAGTAGCTCCAGATTGCTTCCAGGATCAAATATAAACTCCTCTGTTTGACATTATTTCATAACTGATCTCCCTCTCACATTTCTGGCTATTATTTGAACAAAAGACATGCTCTCAGTGGGCATTTTCTCTGTGTGTCCTCCATGCCTGGAACACTCTCCCTCCTCCCCTCTGATTACTGGCCTCCTCGGCTCCCTTTAAATCCCAATTAAAATTCCATCTTCTACAGGAAACTTCTCCCAACCTCTTAATTCTAGTGCTTTCCCTCTCTTATTTCCTACTTACCTGGTATATAGCTAGTTTGTACATATGTTTGCTTGTTGTCTATTCATTAGATTCTTATGTCCTTGAAGGCAGGGCTGTCTTTTGTTTTCTTTTTGCATACCCAATGCTTAGCACGGTGTCTGGTGCTGAATAATTGTTTGTTCACTGACTAACTTGACATGGTCAGTGTTTTTTACTGTCTGACTATACAAGAAGGTTTTTATTTGGGGAGGGCATAGAGATGAGTTAGTAGGTAGTAACAGAGAAGCAGAAAGTAAATCAACAAATCATTGAAAAATACACAGAAGAAAACAAAAACAAGTTCAGAAAGGGACACAAGTGACAATATTATGAATATCTTACTAAGTTTAATAATGACTTTAAAATAAAACTGTACATAGCAGAACTAATAAAAATAGTTAGCTTTTAAAGCCACATATAAACATACCGACTTACTTTTCCAGCCTCTTTAGATACTGTTTCCCCTCCCACACACTGGGATCGAGCAAAACTGGTATTTTTCTCTCTTACTTATAGAAGGCACCCCATTTCCCATCTCCTGTATTTTGCACTGGCCATCCCTGATGTCTAGAATGTACTCCCTCCTTACCTCAATTTGAGGTTCCCTCTATTCCTTAAGCTGTAGTTCAGGCACCATCTTTTGAATGAAAGCCTTTCCTTACTCTTTCCCACCTCCAAACTGCTAGTGCCCTCAATTCCAAACACTTTTATTAACTTTATATTTATTCAGTGTATATCTTTGTGTTGTATGTATTATTGTCTCCCCATTTGAATGCAGGCTTCTTGCAAGTAGAGATCATTTTATTCTTTGTAACTTGTACCATCAGGCATAGAGCCTAGAATGTAATAGGTGCTTAATAAATCCTTGTCGATTGATTGGCTGAAGAAAGATAAAGAATCTGGAAAGTACAGATGAGAAGTGCATCCCATGTAAGAGAACAATTTATGTGAATACTAGAAGGTAAGAGAGAGCATGCAGAGTTTGGGTAACAGTGTGTCAAACATCCTAGGCTTGGGGGATAGTTTATATGATTCTTGAAAGGTAGGAGATGCCTGAAGAATTTAGGAAATTGTGCATTAAATTCAGAAAGAGCTAATAGACTAATTTGGCTAGAACATAGAGTGAGTGAAGGAAAATAATGTGAAATAAGTTTGAAAAGGTAAGTTGGAGACAGATTGTAGAGGGCCTTAAATGATGATTTTAGACATTTTATTTTATCCTAGAACAAACAGGGAGCCACTAAAGGTTTTTGAGCAGAAGAACAAGTATTCTAAGATTATTTTGGCAGTGGTATGAAGAATGGATTTGAGAGAAGCAGTGATAATAGATAAGAAAGGACACATATGAAAGATATATTAGAAATGCAATCAAGAAGACTTGGAAAATGAATAGATATAAAAAGTCGGGCAGAGTAAAGAATCCAAGATAACGCTAAGATTTGGGATATAGATAGCTGGATGAAGGATAGTGTTATTGGCTACGTGGTAGAAAAAACATCTCCTAAAGTCTCAGCCTTGGAGACTAGTCTAAAAGGTAAAAATAAAACCATCTCAGGACTTAACTGGGCCAGGGGAACTAATGTTTAAACCATTGATGTATCTTCCTGGTTGCCTAAGTACAAAATCCCAGCCCACCAAGAATTGGGCGCTTGATATACACTTTTCACCGAGGCATGACCCAACGTGGAAAATATGAAGAGCTATACCTAATTGAATCAATGCTTTATCTTTGCTGAATATCCTTTTCATGTTATTATTCAATAAATTTCATTTTGTTTAATGTTAGATGATCTATAAGTTGTTGTTCATCCTTCATTTTTTCAAGACCAATGATATCACAGGCAATGTCTTGATTTGTGAGTAAACTAGATTTAAGTGAGACAGAGTTGCACAGTGTCACTCTCTCTTCCAGAATCATCAAAGTCCAGTGGCAGGACAAAATTCAAGATGACTGGCAATGGCTCAGGATGCAGTAGATGATCTTTGCATCTTCAATGTCTGACCAAGCTCTACATGTTGCACAGTGCCTTCATCAGCCCCCTTCATGGCTGTTGGAACAGACTGTTCTAATCTGTCCATTCTACTGGGGGATGTCTTCATATTCTTGAGGCAGATATTCCCCTAACTCACTAAATTTGAGGCCCAACAAATATCCTCAGTCTGGTTTTAGTGGCAACCATATTGGCATACCCGGGATGGTTGCTAGCATAGGTTCTTAAATCCATTTTACTAGGAAAGATAGCTGTTTAAGGGATCATTAATCTTTTTAAATTACATTCACTAGTTCAGGAGAAAAGTCAGCACCTTGAACTTCAGAAAAAATACAAAGAAAATATAAGCAGAGAAATAAAGACCAATAGACAGGGCTCTGACTGCCTGAATCAACTATACCCTTTACATACATTCCTGGATCTAGAGAGGCTTTACATCTAAGCAATTGGGGAGCTCTGAAAATATGGCCTCTTAGAATCTTGAGCAGGGAATCACAAGATCCTTCTCATAAGTGAACCTCCAAAGCAAAATACCAACTTAGTACATATATACACTTCTCAGAGCCAGAAGGCATCACAACCACTGTGACTCAATGCTTAATTAGAAATTAGCAAAAGGTATGCAAGCCTCCCCTGTGCAAGCTTCCTTTAATGAGCTCCACCAGAGGCCTATTAATGGGCAGGGAAGATCTTTAAATCCCATTAACATTATACTGGTTTAACCCATCAGCCAGCTAGTTTTACTGGGGTGTGGTCACAGTACATGTTCCCGAATCTTGGAGCCATTGGTGAGAGTTGGGTGACAGATGGACACAAAAGGTGGATGAAAAAGGTTTAGCAATCCTTCATTATCATGGGCTGTTCAGTGTCCAGCACTAAGCATGATCAGAGATGTGAATAAGAAGGGACTAGACAACATGGGTAGTTCAAGGAAGGACCATGAATTCCTTTTAATGATTCTTTGAACAAGGTTTTTATAGAACAAGCAGATTCAAGTACTCATCAATAAGCTTTAGTTTGTCACATCCTGGAATATTATTGTCATTATCATAGTCTTATTGTTATAATAGACTGTCACATCCTGGAAGCAGCTCAGGTAAGATCAGGCTTTGTAATTCTAGGCACCAAAAAGTCTTGGGAAAAGCCAGAAAGTCTTGGGAAAGTTGATTAGCTTTTGTCAAATATAATCACATAACAAAAGATGCTCTGAGAGCAGGCTTCAAAGCCCAGAAGCCAAAGTCTTAGTCTCAAAGACTTCTGCATAGAAACTGACCCTCAAGAATCAAGTATTTTGGCTTATAACACCTCATACCAGAGGTGCTGCTAGTCCTCTCTGAATATCCCATATACCCCATCTATAAATATTCCATTAGAGATAACTGGTAGTACAGTGGATAGAGCACTGGGCCTGGAGTCAACAACACCCTTATTAACTACATGATCCTGGGCAAGTCATTTATTTCAGTTTCTTCAACTGTAAAATGGAGGTAATAGTAGCACCTACCTCCTGGAGTTGTGAGGATCAATTGAGATAATATTGGTAAATGTACCAGGGTCAATATACAGAAAAAGGTAAAAAAGAGAGGTAAGATATAGATCAGTGGTAGGCTGCATAATCAGGCACCTGGTAAGGGAGGGATCCACCACTGGGAAGTACGCTTTCTGCCACCTTCAAAAACTGGCATTGTTCTGGAAGTGAAGTGTGATGTAAAAAGGGAATCCATGGGGCAAGCTCTAGAAGTCAGTGGGATAAATGTTACGGGAATGGGAATCTGAAGAGCTTCCTTGCCCCTTGATAAGCTTAAGTGAATCTGAGAACCTTCCCTGATTTGAAAATATACTCTGCCCCCTAATAGGCTGAATGTGGTCACATGGAGCCTGGGGTAGGAAGCTTATTTTTCAGGAACACCCACACCTTGTTACTTTGTGACTGGGCAGAGGGTTAAGAGAGTTGTGAGATTCTGTGACCCAGGAGAAGGTTATATATACCCTGATGTGAGGTTTTGCTTTGGGGCTCACTTCGGGAACAGTTGTGCGATTTGGCCAGATGAGACTCTGGGCAGCTGTTCAGCCCGTTCTCCCCTCACTCCCCGCTTTGAAAACGCAAATGTTGGTGCTACCCTCTCTGGTAAGTAACTAGGTATGGATTTAATGGTCAGACAGCTGGAAGCCCTGTCTGCTGGTCTGTTTCTCTGTCTGCTTATAACTTCTGTTTGTTTTCTCTGAAGTTCAGGGTGCTTTTCCCCCTGAACTAGGTAAATGATATATGTTTGATTAAACTAAGATTGTTAACCCATTTTGAATTGCTTTCCTTTAAAAAAAGCAGATCTAAGAACCTGTGCTAGCAGCAGTCCTGGGTATGCTAGGGTGCTTGCTACTACAAGAAAGTACTCAGAGGGAGAACTTAGAATGGATACTTTAAAGTTTTGATTACATGTATAATACAGAGAAAAGAAAAGTGACCAGAGAGTTTAGAGTAAACATTGAGGGAAGATAGAAGGGACAGCTAGGTGGTGCAATGAATAGAACAACTAGCCCTGGAGTCAGGAGGACCTGAGTTAAAATCTGACCTCAGGTACTTACTAGCTGTATGACCCTGGGCAAGTCACTTAACACCATTTGCCTTCCTGCCCCTTCCCCAAAAAAAGAGAAGAGGAAGATTGAAAGAAATCCTTTTGGAAAAGGGAAACAACAAAAAAGTCAATTTAAAAACTAAGAAACAGGACTAGTTGAAGGGGAGGAAACAAAGAGGGAATCTATTTGACTGAGAAGAAAAAGAGGGGGAAGAAATATATAACCAGATAAAAGCAAGAAAGAAAAATTAATTAACAAAACCCTAAACAGAAAGGGATATCAAAGGAGGAGAGGGGATCAAGAGTGAGTGGAATGGGGGACGGAGCCAAGATGGTGGCGTAGAAGCAGCAAAGCACCACAGCTCCCACACAAACACGCTAAAAAACTCATAAAATGGGACTCTAAACAGATTTTCAAGCTCCAAAACTCTCCAAAAGATAGAAAGCACATCTGTTGCTACAGGGAGCTCAGCAGGTGGGGCTCTTCACAGCAGTCTAGGCCGAAACCCTGGCCGTGTCAGGCCCTGGGGCATCAGGTGGGGAGCCGCGTCTAAAGGAGAGCAGATCTGCTGCACGGGAGGCACAGTTACCATATTTATCAGGCCAGAAGAAAAAAAAGCTAAGAGAAAGGTCAGTGGATTTTGCTAACTCGGGAGGAGAAGAGCGGGTCTGGCCAAACTGCTCCCAGGGCAAGGAAGCAGTGGGAGGCCACTGTAGCAGTAGGAAC
>JAQQSW010001611.1:0-17112 GCA_028646575.1 Pseudocheirus occidentalis
ATTGAGACTTTCCTTGTTCTGAATATTGTATATAATATTGTGAATTGTTGAAACTGTGAACATTGTACTGAATCTAGATTTGTAATGGAATAAACAGAGTGTTCACTAATATTGTGTAATCCGAATCTTAAAAGCTGTTCACAGTAGCGTTCTCTCAGGAATCTACTTCTGATTGGCTTTACATTATGGCAATGTAATACTAGGCAATAGTATTACTTACTAGGCAAATGCCTCACCAATTAGGAAGATTCAAGGAGAGTTCAAGGGAGTTCCCAGAGCCTGTACCTCATCACCAGCACTCCTAGACCAAAACAGTGGCACTTTCTTTTGATATCCTCATATGGTCTGCATCAATACTGTATTTTTTTTTGTAAAGAAGATACATGAGTCATCATCTTGCATACATAAACTCAAAGCTAAACTACCTACACCTGGGAGTAAATTAGGTGAGGCTAACTGTTATTACCTTTAGTGCCACCAGCTGAGGCAACAGCTTCATTCCAGAATTTATCTACTCTTATCCTTCAGGTAGAAGTCTCTTCTTCCAGTTCAACTCAAGAGAAAAGATTGGTCCCATGGCCCTTGGCCTGACTGGGACCCAGTTTGCTTTGGTTGGCCTATCTGCTTCTGCACTTGTATTTTTCTTTGGACCTTGGAGTAAGCCAGGTTGGTAACTTATCTTTCTTGAATTGCTGAGTACTGAATTATTCATCTCTGCCCATGAAGCTATGGTCTCTTCTTGATTTCTGCCAATGCTGTCATCATTTATTCAGTCACTCCAGGCCCCAAATCTTTAGTTATCATGAATAACTTTTCCAGACCTCACATAGCCACTCACAATATCCTTATGGAGCAGTCCTTCACCGAGTAAGTCTTATCTTAGCTCTCTTTTTCAGTATTCTCACCACCCTACACACTAATATCAGGTTAATCTCCCCAAACAATGTTCACTACTAACTCTTTAGCTCAGAAAAATCTTCAGTGGCTCCATTGCCTACAGAAAACGTCCTCACTGAGCAAAGTCTGGACCCAACCTACTTTTTCAGGTTTATCTTTATTTCTCCCCCCTTCCCCCCCCCGTATAAAACCTCTGCTTTTGTCACACTAATCTCTACAACTTTGACTAAACTAGTCTTCCTGAAGTGCTCTTTCCTCATTTTTTGCCTATGTATACCCTACCTTCCCTTTTTACTCTTTCACAAATACTTAAGTTCTTCCCACTGTGGAAGTGATGAGGTGTAGGTTCTGGGACCACCCCCCGCCTTGAGCTCTCCTTGAATCTTTGAGGTACATGCTCTGGGAAACCCCTTGCCTATCAAAAAATCAAATCACCCTTGCATTGACCTCATTAATTCCACCTGAAGTCCCTCCTCAAACTCATTACTGGAGTTTGACCTCATTGGCTCCTCCTGAAGACCCTCCCCAGACTCTTCCTCTAAACCACCCCTAGATTCCTCTGTATATAAGACCCCATCTTCCCTCCATCTATGTGAGAGAACCGTGAAATGGCCTAGCAGAGACTTGGTCTGTGTGAAAGCTCCATAAAACAACCTAACATACACTGGCTCCTTAAGAATCTACCCCATATCTTTCAATAGACTTTTTCTTTGACTGAGAAGACTTGAGTGGAATTTTTTCTGCAGGACTCAGTATGTTGGTATTTTGGGGTCTCAGGCAGCCCTAACCCACTTTGGGTAACTCTTCAGAAAGTGTTGAGGTTTAGGGTCTTAAGAGTGCTCGAGACCCCAAAATACCAACATGCCAGGTCCTGCTGAATGAACTCAACTCAAGTTTTGTCTCAGTCAAAGTAAAGCAAAGTTTCATTCACCATAATGGGTAGACTCTGAAGGAGCCTTATTATCCATGATGCTTCTATTGGACTAGTGGGCCAGAATAATCTGACAGTCTGTGCTAGATTACTCTCAGTCCCTTCATGGAAGCAAGGTGCATTTTATATACAGAAAGACTGTGGGAGGGATCTAGAGTTGGTATTGAGGAGGGGTTTAGGAGGGTCTTGAGGAGGAGTCTAAGGAAGATCTTGATGGAACTGTAGTCAGACTCCAGGAATGGGATTAAAGGTGGGAAATAGCTAAAGGCTACCTGAAGATGACAGACAATAGAGTGCCAGTCTAGTTTAAGGGTAACAGATTTGGGTATAGATATCTTGATAGGATCAAGGGTGAGAAATAGCCAGACAATAGAGGGCTAGGCTAGGTTAAAAGTAACAAGGAGTTGAGCCTAGAAATGGAAGGCTTATGAACTCAGGCAAACACCTCATCAGGTGGAGAAATTCAAAGGGGTTCCCAGAATCCAAACTCCATCAATAGACACCAGGAGAAATTTAAAAAAAAGAAAAAGAAAAAGAAAACAAAGTTCCTTCTTCAATCATAATGGTTATCATTCAATAATAGAGTCATAAATTTAAATCTGGAAGAGACTCTAGAGTTCTTTCTAGCTGGGAAAGCCAATGCTATTGAGTATTACCCTAGAGGCAATAGGGAGCCATTAGAACTTATTAAGAGAGGGAAGTTGTCATACCTGTGCTTAAGGAAGATCACTTTGTCACTTTGGCTGCTGTGTGAAGGATGGATTGGAGTGGAGAGACTTGAGGCAAGGAGACCAATTAGGAAGTCATCTAGGCAGGAGATAAAAAGTTCCTGAACTAAGTGGTAACTCTGAATAGAGAGAAGACATCAGAAATGAGAGATACTGTGGGAGGTAGGAATAGCAAGATTTAATGATTAGTTGGATATAGGGAGAGGGAGGAGAAGATTAAAAAATGCCAAGGTTACAGTTGAGGAGAGTGGGGGGGGGGGGGGAAATGGAAGTAGTTAAGCTTGGTAGAGAGGTGGTTTTGGGTTGAAAGATAATGAATTTATCCTTATAAATAAGATGGCACAGTGGACAGAGTGCCAGGCCTGGAGTCAGGAAGATTCTTCTTTCTAAGTTCAAATCTAGTTCTAGACACTTAATAGCTGTGTGCAAATTATTCTACCCTATTTGCCTCAGTTTCCTTATATGTTAAGTGAGCTGGAGAAGGAACGGTGAACCACTTCAATATCTTTGCCAAGAAAACCTGAAACGAGGTCACAAAGAGTCAGATACAACTGAAATGATTCAATGACAACACATGCCAGGCACTGTTCTAGGCACTTTTATAAGTATTATCTCATGGATCCTCATAACAACCGTGTGATGTGGATGCAATCATTATTTCTGTTTTTTACAGCTGAGGAAATTGAGATGGAAAAAGGTTAAGGGTCACATAGGTAATAAGTTTTTGAAGCTGGCAAACACTACAGATCAGGTCTTGATTTATTGTTTTGCTGATTTTTCTAGACTTACAAAAGCAATGGAGAAAATATTAATGCAGATTAAGCTTTAGAAGCTTGGGGGGGGGTACATGTTCCAGAAAACCAATTAATAAGATTCCAGAAAGCCAATTAATAAGATTCCAATATTGAGGTTCTCTGTTATGTTATTTTAATAACTTCCAGTATACTCCTAGATATATTTCATAGATAATAAAGGTATAACAATTAGAATCTTGTAAAAACACAAACTTCAGGGGTAAAGATGATAGCATGTGATTATGGGGGAAGTACTGTACCCGTTCCACAGATCATCTATACTTCTGTGACTAAAGCCTGAAACCTTATCTTTTCCATCCCTGTAGCTCAAGACTTTGAGTCCTCTTGATGAAGTGTAGGCTCTGGGACCCCCCTTGAGCTCTCCTTGAATCTTTGAGGCACAGGCTCTGGGAAACCCCTTGAAGTCTGATTGAATCTTCCCACTTGATGAGGCATTTGCAGAGCCCATAACTATTTCATTGTGGCTGGGCCCAATAGTGTTTAGGATTCGGTGCTCTTACCGCCACAGCCTGGGTTCTGAGAACTTACCTAAGTTCTCTTTAATTTGATTGAGATCCGAAATGGAGAATGGGACATGCACTCTAGTTGTCCCACTAACTGAGAGAGCCGCTTCCCTTAAGGGAAAAAGTCCTGAAGGTGTTGTGGGGACAGGGGCTTGGGAAGGGAGATTGGGAAGTCCCACTTCCTGTGAGAGAGTGACTAGGGGTGCTGCCTGAACTGGATCAGACTGCAAGACTGGGGGATCTGGCTGGTAAGGGGGAAGGGCAGCTGGCACCTGAGGAGGGGAAGGAGTCAGAAGAGAAGATACCCCTAGTGTTGCCATGGGGGTAGGACCTGAGGCCTGAGTGGGTGTTGCCTCAGGGGAAGGGCTACAGAGGGAGGCACTTCAGCAAGACCAGTGGCTGGGACCTGAGCAGGGGTCCCTGAGGGGAGAGGGACCATGCTGGGAGATACAAAGTAGTAGATAAGGATGGTGTATGGGGCAGGAAATGAGGTGTGTTGGGCTAGAGGAAAAGGGAAGGGAACCCAGGGGGAAAAGGGTTGGGGTTCAGCAGAAGGGGCTGGGGGAGCTGCCTCAGTGGGACCAGTAACTGGGACCTGAGCAGGAGTTCCTGATGGGGGAGGGGCTGGGGCCAAATCCATAGGAAGGGGGTCATTTAATTGGTCCCTGTTTCCCCTTTGTGGAGAGGCTCTAGCTTCAAGCATCTCACACTCTTTCCTGAGAACCCTGTTCAGAGACAATTCAATGAAGGCCAGCAAATAGGTAGCTTCCAACCATTTTTCTTTTCAGTATAATTCTAACTGCAAGAAAGCATTGTCTTTTAAAGTCCCCAAAACAGGCCCTGATTCATGGTTTTCTAGGTGATAGCTAGGCCAAACAATGTTGAAAAAAAAATACTAGCTTTTCCTTTTAAGGTATCCAGAGAAAGTAAATTCTTCCCAGTGTTATAAAAGACAATCCAAAGGCAAACTTTTGGGAGCTACAGGCATAGGGCCTGCAAGTCCCTCCCTCCATAAAGGAAGGTTTGAGAGTAAGCCTCAGAACTAAAACAAAACAGGGCAAAAAACTTACCAAAAAATACCTTGAGTTTTCCCAGTTACCTGGTGCTGAGACAATTGAAAGAATCTGGCTTACACTTCCAGATAGGGCATCTGTCCTTGTCCTCCATTCTTCAGAAGGTGCGCACATGTCCATGTTCACCAACATAACCAAACAGGACCAAGAACCTGAGGTCAGGCCTGAGTACTTAGCTCTCTGACCTAATGGGACCTGAGAGGTCAGGCCCACTAAAACAAAACAAAACAAAACACGAAAAACACACCTCCAAGTTACTTGGAGGACAAGAAAGCAATAGGGAAAGAGAGAGGCTTATGTACCTTCCAGTCCTGGCTGGAGAAGACCTTGAGATTAGCAGTGTTTCCCGGTGCCAGGGAACCATAAAAATGAAGAAGGTACTAGAGGGTTAGGGTTGCCTGAGACCCCAAAATACCAACATGCTGGGTCTTGCTAAAAGAATTCGACTCAAGTCTTCTCAGCCAAAGAAAAGTAAAGTTTATTCAAAGTTCATTAAAAGCTTACCATATGGGGTAGACTCTTATGGAACTAGTCTATGCTAGATCATTCTATGGCACTCTCACAGAGCAAGTCTGTACTAGGGCTTTCTGTGGCTCTCTCATAGAGCAAGTCTGTATAAGCTATTCCATGGCACTCTCACACACATGGAGGGAAGGTGGGATGCTTATATACAGAGAAATCTAGGGGTGATCTAGAGGAGGAGTTTGGGGAGGGTCTTCAAGAGGAGTTAATGAGGTCAATGCAAGAGTGGATTGATATTTTGATAGGGTCCAGGGTGGGAAGCAGATGGACAATGGCGGGTCAGGCTAGTAACAGAGGTTTGGGCCCAGCCACAATGAAATACTTGTGGCCTCTGCAAATGCCTCATCAAGTGGGAAGATTCAATCAGACTTCAAGGGGCTTCCCAGAGCCTGTACCTCAAAGATTCAAGGAGAGCTCAAGGGGGGTCCCAGAGCCTATACCTCATCACTCTTAGAACTATTACTATTTATTTATGCCATTGTCTCTGAGTTTCAGATCCTCTTTGTCAGGATTTAGGAGATGTAGTAAGTCCTAACAGGAAAGAAAACAACATCTATGTGCCCTGAGAAGAGGGTCTGCAAGCCTCCAGGCTATTTAAAGCTATAAGGAAGTAGCTTCCAGACCTGCCTCTACTCAAGAATGTTTGAAAACTACCCAGAGTGTAGTAAAGAAAGGTCAAGACAGGGGAGGAAAGTTAGTGTTGGGAGTACAAGTCAGTATAAATAATCTGCTTGGCTGAAAGAGAGGAGAATGAAGAATGGGATGATTTTTGTATGAGGCAGGGCCCACTGTTTGAGAGGACAGTGCCAAGGTGATGATCTGGGCAGCAGGGGTATAGAAGACAGAGAGACTGGATGGTTCATCAGGAGATAGTGGTCCAAAAGAACTGACTGCTTGAGGAAAGGCTGAACTGGAAAAACCAAGGCTGCTATGTTGAGCCCTACGTTCTGGACAGGAATAAGGCAACTATACATTAACTGAGTGAATACCAACCAGAGAGAGAAAAAGGAGTAGTGATGAGATTAGATTTTGCCTGGGAAGGTCCATCAGAATCATCCATTTCCTTAGCTTTACCTAATTTATATGGGGAAGAACTTGTTCTTTTGCACTGGTAGGGAAGGAAGTGGTAAGAGAGGAAGAAGGGTGTGTGTGTGGCAAACGGTGGGTGATTTAGGATACAGAAATTACAGAGCAGGACATTGCAGTTTAATGAATTTTTTTTAATATAGGGAAGAGCCCCACACACAGAGGAGAGGTGAGGATTACCATTGTGTGTCTTGAAATAAAGCAGAATTGACATCTCTAGCCTCTTCTCCCCACACCCTTCTCCAAGGGAGTTGTTAATTCCTTCTAGGAGGAGAAAGCAAGAAGTTGGGGCCACTCTGCTCTCTTCGAAGAGAAAGGGCGTCAGGTCAGAAGTATATCTTTCAGCTCCCTTAAATCCTATGGGACATGATTGGGTTCCATCTAACTTCTGATCCCTTTTATTTTGGAAGAAGGGGGACCCCAAGATCTATATCCAAGGTTTGACCCCTTTCTCACCAAATACCAATTCCACAATGAATACACACAGCAAAATAGCAAAGAAAACTTACTTATTCAAATTGGTAGCAAAAACAGACAGTCCAAAATGAAGCCACTCTCCAATTGGGAGTGAGATAACTCAGCTCAACCAAGAGAGAATGTCCTGAATCTTACTCAAGGGGAAACTCCCTAGAGTCTCTAGTATTGTAAGCTGAGAACAGGGACAGGAGGAGGCTTCCTGCTCCTGTAATGTCTTCCCAGAGTCATTTCCTTTAACAACCTGAAGTGGAATTAGCCTCTTCATCTACTATCTTAAGGCTGGAAGCCAGAAGCACTCAAAGCAACTCCATGCCTGAAGAGTAGTACCAAAGGGGATCTCATGAAGGCTGGCTCTCTCTTGCTTCTCACCAACTCATCCCTGCCCTTCACATAGGGCAGGGTCTTCACCACCACCAATAAGGGGGAGAGTCCCATACCAGTGGGCTTTGGGAAAAGGGTTATATTAAAAAAAAGTGATATCTGTAGTTTTCACGCCGTTATTTCTAAGCATTTCCCTTACCCTTTCCCCTACCTAGAGAACTCATGAAACTTTCTTAGGCCATTTGGAAGGCTGACAGAGAGTTCTTTGGGGTACTTTAAACCAAGCAGATGGTGGGATAGGGAATGCCACAAAGGTATTTTTTTTTCTTCAAAAGGCATAGAAAGAAGAGTTGAAGGCACCAAAAAGCCACTTTAACAATTCTTGATTTTGTCCATAACTGGTCCTGACTATGATGATAATAGCAAACTCACATTTGTATAGCACTTTAAGGTCTACAAAGCTTTTTTCTATACAATGAGCCTTTCCAGTAAGTGGTGCAAATTGAATTCATTTTACAGCTGAGGAAACTGAAGCTCATAAGTAAGTAGTGAAACAATTTGATAATGATCACAGAGTCAGTGGCAGATATACACTTGGGAGTCAGGACTTTCTACTCTAGATGCATCAACCTTCTTATGTGTATATGTGTATGTGTATACATATAATATATGTATGTGTATATGTATCTGTGTATATACACCTATACATTTGTATACATATACACATACATATATGCATATTTTATGTGTGTAAAACACACAGAAATATACACAGGTATATTTATGCATATGAATGCACATGTGAGTGTGCACACATGCTTATGTGTCTATGGGGTACATGAGTATTCAAGGAGTCCTAGCAGTCCTAGTGTGAGGGCTTGCCTAGTCCCTTTCAGAGTGACTCATCTACCTTATGGTCCAGCTGGTATTCAACTCTTATCTGTGGCTACCAGAAGCTGTAGCATGTGCAATGACCATGCTCTGGTAAGCCATCTAGGCAGACAAGCTAAACCAGACTGAGGATAGCCAATAGGCCACAAACCCCTCCGGGATTTGGAGTGGGGGGAGGTCCTACCCCAGCTATGTAAAGATTTAGCCCCTCTAGAATGGGCAGCATTTCATTCCGACAGCAATGAAGGTGGCTGAACCAGGCCCTGTGGAGCACTTAGAGCTTGGTCAGACAACAAAGATGCCAATGTCACCTACTGCGTCCTGGACCATCGCTAGCCGTCCTAACCTTTGTCTTGCCACTGGACTTCAATGACTCTGGAAGAGAGCGTGAGGCTGACTTTGTGCAATTCTGCCTCACTTCAGTCCACTTCAAGCACAAGACAAGACATTGCCCTATGATGTCATTGGTCCCCTTTGAAAATGAAGGACAAGCAACACACATAAATGTTATTATACAGTATTATGTTATTATATATTCTTTCTTTTCTATATATGCAACTCTTATATGTATGTATACACCATATATAATACACATACACACATATATGTACATATACAAACATACACACATACAAATAGATAAAGAGACAAAATAAACTTTAGTGATTTGACCCTTTTTGCTTCACTCTCATACTCATTTCCACAGGGGCTCCTCCTCACTCTTCTCCATCATGTACCTTTTCTTGTGTAGCCGGGGATTTATCAGGGGACCCCTGATCATTTGAGTTCCCACAATCCCCTTGATGAACCTCTCTTATAAGGGACAGATAGCAGAGATAATGTGGTCTGAGGTCTTGTCCCTTAGTTCCTGCCAATGCAACCACTTGAATTCTGAAAGGGGAAAACTTTCTGCCTCAGCATGTCTGTTTCTTCCATTTTACATCCTGCAGTTCATCAAGGGGACATTGGAGACCCCTGTTATGCTTGTAACAAAGAACAGTTAAGCTAAACCAATGGGCCATGCTTCCTAAAAGGGGTGACATTCCATGCATAGACCTCCAGTGAAAGGAGGGAGATACATTTCCTTTTCTCTTTTCCACAGCCAATATTTACATGAACATTGACTTTGATTTCATTCTGCTTATTTCCCTCTGCCTTAGTTCATATAAGTCTATGCCTATTTCTCTGAATACCTCATATTCATCGTTTTTTATCGATTCCATTATATTTCCAGGCACACCTTGGAGACATTCCGAGTCCAATTCCAGACCACCTCAATAAAGTAAATATTGCAATAAAATGAGACACAAAAAATTTTTGGTGTCCCAGTGCATATAAAAGTTATGTTTACACAATATAGTAGTCTATTAAGTGTGCAATAGTATACGTCTCAAAAAATGTATGCAACTTAATTAAAAAATACTTTATTACTAAAAAATACTAACCATCATCTGAACCTTCAGTGAGTCATAATCTTTTTACTGGTGGAGGGTCTTGCCTCGATGTTGATGGCTTTTGACTGATTGGGTGGTGATTGCTGAGGCTTGGGGTGACTGGCAATTTCTTAAAATAAGACAACGATAAAATTTGCTACATTGATTGACTCTCCATTTCACTTGAATACTTAGAGGCCATTGTAGGGTAATTAATTGGGCCTAATTTAAATATTGTTGTGTCTCAGGAAATAGGGAGAGCCGAGGAAAGAGAGCAGTTAGAACACATATAACATTTTTCAATTAGGTTTCCATCTTATGTGGGTATGGTTAGTGGTGCCCAAAACAATTATAATAGTAACATCAAAGATTGCCATGACAGATATAATAATAAAAAGTTTGAAATATTGCGAGAATTACCAAAATGTGACATAGAGACATGATGTGAGCATGTGCTATTAGAAAAACGGTGTTCTATGGGGGGTTGCCACAAACCTTCAGTTTGTAAAAAACAAACAGAAAACCCCACAACCACACTCACACCCTCCCCCCCCCACACGCCCCATACACAATGTCTGGGAAGTGCTATAAAATGAGGTGTGCCTTATATTCCATGATTTATTCTGCAAGATCCCAAACAATGGGGACTCACTGTGTTCTTGGGGGTTTTTTTGCCCCCACAAAGTGTTGAGCACTCATTCAGCTATACTATATTGACTCTTCATGAAGTAAAAACCATCTACCCAGGGCACTCGCCCACTTAGGGGAAGCATGGTAAAATAGAAAGCACACTGGCTCTAGAGTCAGAGGATCAGTGTTCAAATACATCTGCTGATGGGTGGTACTTGTGTGACTTTTGTCAAGTGATTTAACCTCCCTGAGCCTCAGTTTCCTCATTTGTAAAATGACTGGATTGGATTAGATTATCTCTGAAGTCCTTGCCAGCTTTATCTATATGATACATATTATCTATATGATACTTAAAATCCAAAGTCACCAATGATTTCTTCGTCACCAAATCTGATTAGCTTTTCTCAGCTTCCATTCTTTGTGACCCCTCTGCAGACTCTGACACTGTGAATCATTCTCCCCTCTTTCATACTCTGTTTTCTCTAGGTTTTTTCCACAGTTGGTCTTTTCTTGTTGTTCAGTCATTTTTCAATAGTCTCTAATTCTTCATGACCCCATTTAAGGTTTTCTTAGCAGAGATACTGGGGTGCTTTGCATTTCCTTATCCAGCTCATTTTACAGGTGAGGAAACTGAGGCAAGCAGGCTAATTGACTTGCTTGGAGTCATATAGCTACTAAGTATTTGAGGTCAGATTTGAACTCAGAGGGATGAGTCTTCCTGACTTCAAGGTCAGAACTCAATCCCCTGTGCCACCTAACTGCCCAAAACACTGAAGTAGTTTGCCATTTCCTTCTCCAGCCCATTTTACAGAAGAGGAAACTGAGGCAAACAGGGGTAAGAGACTTTCTCAGAGTCATACTAAGTGAGGCTGGATTAGAACTCATGAAGATGAGTTCACACAGCCTACTAATATTAAAAGTGTCAAGCTATATATAAGGAGCTAGCAAGCCGTCTCTTAGAATGACTCTGAGTTCTTAGGATGGGACACCAAGCTATTGTTCTGTCATTCAGATGCATCTAACTCTTCATAACCCCATGGATCATAGCATGCTAATTTAGTCCATGGGGTTTTCTTGGCAGAGATACTGAAGTAGTTTTCTATTTCCTTCTCTAGTACATTAAGGCAAACTGAGGTTAAGTGACTTGCCCAGGGTCACACAGTTAATAAGTGTCTGAGGTCAGATTTGAACACAGGAAGATGAGTCTGACTCCAAGCACAGAATTTTCTCCACTGCACCATCCTAAGAGGGTCTAAGGGTCTTCTTTAAAGTCACCCAGCAAATTTTAGCAAAGCTATGATTAGCTCTAGCTCTAGGACCCAGGCCTCTAGACTCCCAACTGAGGGTTTTTTCCACTGTAGAACACAATTAGGCCTGTTAAGATTTTTGGTTGCCTTTCTTCAAATAATTCCACATTCTCCACCTATGTAGAAAGGGAGCATAAAAAGGAATCCTTCTCAGTGGTACATGGCACATACACAAAAATCGACCATGTACGAGGGCATAAAAACTGCACAATTCAGCGCAGAAAGACAGAAATATTAAATCCATCCTTCTCAGATCATGATGCAATAAAAATTACATGCAACAAAGGGCCATGGAAAGATAGACTAAAAACTAATTGGAAACTAAATAATTTAATCCTGAAGAATGAATGGGTCAAACAAGAAATTATAGAAACAATCAGTAGCTTCATTCAAGAGAATGACAATAATGAGACAATATACCAAAACTTCTGGGATGCAGCAAAAGCAGTTCTTAGCAGAAGTTTTATATCCTTGAATACATATATGAATAAAATAGAGAAAATGGAGGTCAATAAATTGGGCAAGAAACTGAAAAAGCTAGAAAAAGAACAAATTGAAAATCCCCAATTAAATACTAAATTAGAAATAATGAAAACCAAAGGAGAGATTAATAAAATTGAAATTAAGAAAACTATTGAATTAATAAATAAAACTAAGAGCTGGTTTTATGAAAAATCCAATAAAATTGATAGGCCTTTAGTCAATATGATATAAAAGAAAGAAGAAAACTAAATTATGAGTATTGATAATGAAAAGGGTGAATCTACCTCCAATGAAGAGGAAATTAAAACAATAATTAGGAATTATTTTGCCCATTTGTATGCACATAAATTTGACAATCTAAGTGAAATGGATGAATATTTATGAAAATATAAGTTGCCCAGATTAACTGAAGAGAAAGTAAATTGCTTAAATAACCCCATCTCAGAAAAAGAAATTGAACAAGCCATCCATGAACTCCCTAAGAAAAAATCTCTAGGGCCAGATGGATTTACTAGTGAATTGTACTAAAGGTTTAAAGAACAGTTGATTCCAATACTTTACAAACTATTCAAGAAAATGGGAGGAGTTCTAACAAATTCTTTTTATGACACAAATATGGTACTGATACCTAAATCAGAAAGAGACAAAATGGAGAAAGAAAATTATAGACCAATTTCCCTCATGAATATAGATGCAAAAATTTTAAATAAAATATTAGCAAAAAGACTACAGCAACTTATCATGAGAATAATACACTTTGATCAGGTAGGATTTGTTCCAGGAATGCAAGTATGGTTCAATATTAGGAAAACTACCAGTATAATTGATCACATCCACAACAAAATTAGCAGAAACCATGTGTTTATCTCAATAGATGCAGAAAAAGGTTTTGACAAAATACAACACCTATTCCTATTAAAAACACTAGAAGGCATAGAAATAAATGGAGTCTTCCTTAAAATAATAAGTAGCATCTATCTAAAACCATCAGCAAGAATTAAATGTAATGGTGATAAGCTAGAAGCATTTCTAAAAAGATCAGGAGTGAAACAAGGATGTCCACTATCACCCCTCTTATTCAATTTGGTACTAAAAATGTTAGCAATATTAATAAAAGAAGAAAAAAATTTAAGGAATCAAATTAAGCAAAGAAGAGATTAAGCTATCACTCTTTGCAGATGATATGACGATATACTTAGAGAAGCAAGTAAAAAGCTACTTGAGATAATAAATTTGGCAAAGTTGCAAGATATAAAATAAACCCACGTAAATCTTCTGCAGCCAATGACCATAGTAATTTACTGTTTGATAAACCCAAACACCCCAGTTTTGGGGATAAGAACTCACTATTTGACAAAAACTGCTGGGAAAACTGGAATATAGCAAGGCAGAAATGGGGCATTGACCAATATCTAACACCATATACCAAAATCAAGCAAAAATGGGTGCACAATCTAGGTATAGAGGCTAATACTATAAGCAATCTAGGAGAACAAGGAATAGTTTACCTGTCAGATTTATGGAGAAGGGAAGATTTTAAGACCAAATAATAATTAGAGAGCGTTATAAAGTGCAAAATGGATAATTTTGATTACATTAAATTGAAAAGCATCTGTTTACATAAAGGCAATGTAACCAAGATTAAGAGGGAAGTAGAAAGTTGGGAAAGAATTTTTATATCCAATATCTCTGATAAATGCCTCATTTCTAAAATATACAGAGAACTGAGTCAAATCTATAAGACTACAAATTATTCCCCAATTGATAAATGGTCAAAGGATATGAACAGGCAGCTCTCAGAAGATGAAATTAAAGATATCTACAAGCATATGAAAAATCACTATTGATTAGAGAAATGCAAATCAAAACAACTCTGAGGTATCACATCTCACTGGCCAGATTGGTGAAGATGACAAATCAGGAAAATGATAAATGCTGGAGAGGATGTGGAAAAATTAGAACACTAATGCATTGTTGGTGAAGTTGTGAACTGATTCAACCATTCTGGACAGCAATCTGGAACTATACCCAAAGGGCTATAAATAACTGCATATACCCTTTGACCAAGCAATACTAGTTCTAGGGTTTTATCCCAAAGAGATCAAAGACATGGGAGGAGGACCCATATATACAAAAATATTTATAGCAGCTCTTTTTGTGGTGGCAAAGAATTAGAAATCAAGGGGATGCCCATCAATTGGGGAATGGCTGAACAAGTTGTGGTATATGAGTGTAATGGAATACTATTGTGCTATAAGAAATGAGGAGCAGACAGACTTCATAAAAACCTGGAGAGACTTATATATAAGAAGAGCAGAACCATGAGAAATTTGTACACAATTACAGACACAACACGTGTGACAACTAACTTTGATAGACTGGGCTCCTCTCAGTCATGTAAAGGTTATAAGACAACTCCAAAAGACTCATGATGGAAAGAGATATCCACATCCAGAAACAGAACTACAGAGTTTGAGTGCAGATTGAAGCAAACTACTTGCTCTCTTTCTTTTCTTGTTTTGTTTTATTTCCTCTTTCCCATTGTTCATTCCATAGGGTATAATCCTTCTTTACAACCTGGCTAATGTTTAATGTGAAGGTATTTGTAGATACTATATTTGATTGCATGCTGCGGGGTTGGGGGGTTGAAGAGGGAGGGGGAGAAAATTTGAAACTCAAGGGATTGTGGAACTGAATGTTGTAAACTGAAAGTAAATAAATGATTTTTTTTTTAAAGAAAGGGAACAACTCTGATAGATGCTATGTGAAACATTGAGCAATATCATGGCCAAGGGCTCCCTCTGCTGTCCAGAATTCTCCTTCTCCTTTGCAGACAGTGTATTCACAGGTGAAGTCCCTATCTTACCACTGATATTCTTCCTGCTTCCTGATTTCTCACAATATATTAAAGCACTGTGAAAACAGGATTAGGCCCAGCCACTGTCCTCAGGCTTTAAAAACTGGGCACCTCTTACTGTTTATACATCTTCTCAGAGCTAGAAGGTTCCTTAAAGCTATATTGGTCCATGTTTGAAGTAACAGTAATATTGTGTGATGAATTGTAAATGACTTAACTGTTTTCAGCAATACAAGGATCCAAGATAATGCAAAGGACTCATGATGAAGTATGCTATCCATCTCCAAAGAAAGAACTGATATTGTATGATACAGATTGAAGCATGCTATTTTTCTCTTTTCCTTCCTTCTTTCTTTCTTTCTTCCTTCCTTCCTTTCTTTCTTCCTTCCATCCTTCCTTCCTTCCTTCCTTCCTTCCTTCCTTCCTTCCTTCCTTCCTTCCTTTCTTTCTTTCTTTCTTTCTTTCTTTCTTTCTTTCTTTCTTTCTTTCTTTCTTCTTTCTTTCTTTCTTTCTTTCTTTCTTTCTTTCTTTCTTTCTTTCTTCCTTCCTTCCTTCCTTCCTTCCTTTCTTTCTTTCTTTCCTCTTCTTGTACAAAACAACCAGTATGGAAATGTTTTACATGATTGCATATGTATAACCTATATCTGACTGCTTACTGTCTCAGGGAGGGAGGGACAGATAGAACTTGGGACTCAAAACTTTTTTAAAACAAAGTTTAAAAATTGTTTTAACATGTAATGGGGAAAATAAAATTATATATATATATATATATATATATTTAAAAAGATATATTGGTCTAACTGCCTCATTTTATAGATGAGGAAAGCAAAGTTAGAAGAGGAACATAAAGTGTAGAGTATGGATGAAAGAGCAATATTGTGACTAGAAACCAATCTCCTGGCCCAAAGTTCCCTGCTGTCAGGGTTTTGGCATCCCAGGACTTGAGAATCCTTGAAATGGAATATCAATGATAACTAATGTCTTCCCCATCACCTCTGTTGTGCCTGTCCCTTCCTGCTTGCCCTGTTTTCAGTCAGGAGGCACATTTGTTAAGTGCTTACTACAAGCCAGGCACTGTGCTAAGCTCCAGGGATACAAAGAAAGTCCAAGGACAGTCTCTGCTTTCAAGGAGCATCCAGATTAAGGGGAGAGACAAAATGTAAACAATTATGTACCAACACGATGTATACAGTATAGGAAATAAATAACAGAGAGAAGGCACTAGAATTAAGGGCCATCAAGAAAGGTTTCTTGTTGAAAGTGAGTCTCAGGGGGGGCGGAGCCAAGGTGGTGGGGTAGAAGCAGCAAGGTCCCGCAGCTCCCACATCGCCACCCTAAACACCCATAAAATATGAGCCAAGACAAAGTATAGGACTCTCAGACTCACAAAAATACAGAAAACACATCTCTCGCCAAAGGCAGCTCGGTAGCAGGGGCTCATCACGGAGCCGGGAGCGGAGGCTGGGCCAGCCTGAAGCTGAGACTGCGGCCAGGCCCAGGGCTGTGGGAAGGAGCCGGGCTGAGCTGAGCCGAGCGGAGCGGTGCTGCAACCAGTCTTCAGAGGAAAGGATCTACAGCCTCCAGCACCTTCACATCTGCCAAGGCGTGAGGAACGGGAACAGGAGAGGGGCAGCTTGCACCGGAGCAGAGACCAGCCCAGCCCAAAACTGCAGCAGGGCCAGGCCAGGCCCCAGGGTGGCCAGGAGGAGCTGAGCCTCCCAAACCACAGTGTGAGTCTACTTCAGAAAAGATCTAAAGCACCTGCCTGAGGGGATCTTAAAATCCCCCAAACTAGGGTCAGAGATGGTTAGTGAAAGTGAAACTTTGAAAATTAATTTGGGGGAGGAAAAGCAGTTCGGCCAATCTGCTCCTGGTGCAAGGAAGCAGTGGGGGAAGGGAATTGCTGGAACTGGCAACCCCCACCTGGCTGCTTCAGAGTCCCTGGCCTGTGGACTCCTCAGGGGGCTGAATCGATTGATTAGGGCCAAGTGCTCTTGCATTGAGCGGCCGGGATCATGGTCTTGGGTGGTGGTCCTGGGGTGCGCCTTCAGCAAGCCAAAGCTGGGGGGACTTGCAACACCCCCCTAATAGCTCTGGCAGCTGGGAAAACCCCAACGATTTGGAACAGAGCTTTCCCCCCTGGAAGCAGAGTTTCACA
>JAQQSW010001612.1:0-17112 GCA_028646575.1 Pseudocheirus occidentalis
CTATTAATTGCTTGGTTTTTTAGCTCTGTGGAACTCTGCTTCCTGGAGGGGGAAAGCTGTGTCCCAAATCGCTGGGGCCCTCTCAGCTGCCGGAGCTCTTAGTGGGGTGCTGCAGCTCCCCCCCCCAGCTTTGGCTCACTGAAAGCGCACCCCAGGACCACCACTCAAGACCCCGATCCAGATCCAGGCTGCTCAACGCAAGAGCCCTTGGCCTCGATGGGTCGCGTCAGCCCCCCTGCTATCTGCAGGCCGAGGGTTCTGAAGCAGTCCAGTGGGGGCCCCCCGTGGCTCTCAGCCATTCGTGCTGCAACAGCCGCCTCCCGCTGCCTCCTTGCCCTGGGAGCAGTTTGGCCGGACCTGCTCTTCTCCTCCCCAGTTAGCAATATCCACTGACCTTCCTCTTAGCCTTTTTTTCTTCTGGCCTGATAAATGTGGTAACTCTGCCTCCAGTGCAGTGGATCTGCTTTCCTGCAGCCGCGGTTCCCCGCCCTCTGCCCCAGCGCCTGAGCTGGCCGGGGTTTCAGCCGCAGGTCCCCGACTGCTGCGAAGAGCCCCGCCTGCTGCGCTGCCTGTAGTGCTTTCTGTCTTGTGGAGAGTTTTGGAGCTTGAAAATCTGTTTAGCGTCCCATTTTATGAGTTTTTTAGCGTATTTGTGTGGGAGCTGTGGTGCTTTGCTGCTTCTACGCCGCCATCTTGGCTCCGCCCCAGTGCTTTATATTTCTGAGACCACAGTCATTTGAAATTTGTCAATTTTTAGATTCCCACTTATCTGAAAACCTACTTGACCCTTATGTTTTCTCAATGTGTATATCTCGGAAAAGGAACTAGTAACTATAAAGGACCTATGAAGGAAGATGCTATCCACCTTCAGAAAAAGATGCTGGCCTTCTCTAGTGCACATGGAGAGAGAGAGGGAAGGAAACAGTTTGGAAATTAAAATGTAACAAAAAAAAGAAAAGAAAAAGAACTGGAGTCAGTAAAAACATTATTAGCAATAAGATATCAGGAGGAAATGGATTTAAACAATCGGTTTTGAGGAAAATTTAAAAATAATTTTTCAGAAGTATGCAATGGTATTTCACTGGTTTGGAAAATCCCCCAAGTCATAGATAAAGATAGATGCCCTAGTTTGTTTTTTTTTTCCAAATGTAAAAGAATCCTACCAAAATGTTTGTATCTTAGAATCAAGAGCCTGCAGAGCACTTATTAGGTGACAGCCAATTCCTGCCCTCAAGGAGGGCATTATGTTGAAGAACTTAATATTCCATATCTCCTCTATCATTTAATTATAAAATAAGATACATAGAATTGCAAAGGAAACCAAATTTATCATGATGTAATTATCAAAATTAAAGTCCTTTGCAAACTTCAAAGTTCTATGCAAATGCTAGTTATTATCATCATGTTGTTATAGTATGCTACTATGATATGGTATGAATTATATTGTTAATAATGCTATATTAATAATAAAACAATTTTCTTTATAAATAGCCTAAGACATAATCAAGAACAAATTATCTTAAATCTTTAGACTTGTTAATCAAGGGAGTGATACAGAGTTGTCTAGTCTCTTTATCTACTATCATTTGCTTTGAGAAATTATCTCAAATGGCACAGCATATCATTTGATAGTGCTTTACATATTACTGTGTATTTATAGATGATATCTCCAAATCCTCTTAAATAAAATTTTGACAAATATTCTGCATATTAGGAAAGCTTCTAAATTAATTAGAATCAGAATTTGAATCTCTGCTAAATTCAGTTAAGCACTTGGCAGGATCTTCATGACTTCTGGCAATAAACATCATTTTCTCTAATTTGATCAGATAATTATATTAAATTGTTTTATAGAATTTTTAAAGTGCTGGTCAAATCTTTTAATGTCATGAGTCAGATAATTAAGATGGCGATAATATCCCAAATTAGATTTCTCTTTCAAACTGTACCATTAGAATATGCAGATCCTTAAAATGCAATATAGTCTTTTAATAATAGATTTGGAAATTTTGTTGAAGACATTTGAATATCTTTCCCCAGAAATGATCCCTCCTATGCCTCAAAGATGCTTATCAGAAGTTTACAGTGCCTGTCCTAGTTATATATACTAATGAACCAGCCAAATAGACTCTCTATACATCATAGTTTGGGCAGTAGATATCCTTTATCTATGTGTATTTTCCTGTTTGAACTTATAATGTTATTAACAAGATAATAACACATTTGAACTCTCTGCTGAACTTTCGGCCAGCATGCTCAGACATTTGGTAATTGCCTTCCGTGTGGTCTGTGTTAAGTACTAGGGGTGCAAAGACAAAAGTGAAATATTTCCTGTCTTCAGGAAGCTTATCTTCTGAAGTGAAAGATGACATGTGTATATGCAGAGAGGCTATCTAAGGCACCCTGTGTTTGTCACATGAACACGTATGTGCATATATATGCATATATGTGCAGTTATCCATTCCCCATCATGACTTTCCTTACTATGGTTTCTTTATATAATGGGGCAGCATAACAAATTAAGTGGGAATTTTTTATAAAACTCAGACAATATGCAAAGGGGCCAGCAGATGACACAGAAAAAGTTTAAAAACTCAGAAATGCATAAATATGTTTATAATATTGTATAATATAAATGTATTTTATCTTTTAAGGTACTATAAACACCCCATGAAAGAAAAGAAAAAATTCAGACTTCTTCTCTGGTACAAAGGGAGGGCCAGAAAATTTCATGTGGCTTTTCTAGACCATGGCGATTCTGTGCCCCGATCTCTGTGATGTGGAAGGGATCGCTGTATGTGTGTATATACACATATATGTGAATACACACGGATATATACAAGTACACAATATGTGTTGGTGTGTATGTGTTTGTGTGTGTGTATATATATGTATCATATAAAATGTATTTAAAATACAGGATAATTTTAGGAGTTAGCAAGTGGGGAAGACACATACCTCTGTTTTATTCTTGGATTGATATGATCAAAAGACCATAAAACATTTCTTCCCATGGTTTCATTTATCTGAGCATCTTATATGATCTTAGCATGTTCATGGAAGATATCTTTGGAGGAGAGTCTTTGAGGCTGCATTTTGCTCTAGCAAATCAGTTATTTTTATGGTCAATAAACTCAGTAGGATCATATATATCTGTACCTTTCACCCAGTTGATTGATTATATTTGTTCTTTCATATTTTCATCAAGGATACCATGTAGACATGTTATGAGATATTTCTTACAAGGACTTTGTACAGATTAGAAAGTAAGCATATGGTTCAATAGTTACTGATGTTCTTGCAGTAACTTAGTCAATGGTAATGCCACTTGATTCATTTCAATTTATTTGATGTCCTCCCTTCTTTCAGGTAGTTTGATAATAAATCCCTCAATACTGTCAAAATTGAGATAAATCCAACATGGACTTTTCTCTGTATATACTGTATTTGTGGAAATAGAAAGATTTTTTAAAAAAAATAGTCCTTGTATCCAAGGAGCTTATAGACTAACAAGGATATCCTACACATAGACAAGTATGGCACAAATTGGAATGTGATGTCGCAAAAGACATATCCAAAATTTTTTATGAAAGTTGGAGGAAAAAGAGATTACTAGTGGAATTGGAGAAGGCTTCATGGAAAAGATAACCAAAGTGCATTATAAGGAAGAGAAGGATTTCAATAGATAGGTGTGCATTTTATGCACTTGGGAATGACCTGCACAATTGTGTGGAGATAGGAGCTGGTATAGTTCAGTTTGGCTACCACATAGAATGTATGAGGGACAATAATGTGCAATAAGACAGGAAAAGGTCTTTGGAGTCAGATTATTTTAGGGCTTTAAGTGGCAGGCTAATAAGGAAGTTTGATTTTTTTTTAATCTTAGAGGAAGTAGGACTTTGAAGGTTTTTGAAAGCATGAAAAAAGCAAAGAAGGGAGGGAGGAAGGTATGGAGGAAGGAAGGAAGGAAAGAAATAAGGAAGGGAGGGGGTGGAGGGAGAAAACAAGAATTTATTAAGCACTTAGGATGTGCTAAACAGTTTACAAATAATTCATTTGATCTTCACAACCCTGAGAGGTGGCTACTATTATTATCCCTGTTTTGTAGTTGTTCAGAGTCACACAGCTAGTAAGTGTCTGAGATCAGATTTGAACTCAAGTCCTGACTATAAGCTGAGGACTATCAACTGCACCACCAGCTGCCTCTAGGTGGAAAATAGGGGAGTGAAACAGTCATATTAGGATGATTATTTTATCCACTGTGCAAGAGGGTGGCTTGGAGAGGGGAGAACCTGTAAGTGAAACTCCTGTTATAATAGTTCAGGCAAGGGATATAAAAGGCTTGAATTAGGGTGGTGTCAATTCAAGTGGAAAGGAAGAGCGAAATGGTGATAGATAGTTTAGAAGGGAAAAGAGCTAAAGATATGTAATAATGGTACTCTCAGCAGAAAGAGGGGACCGAGGAGGAAGGATGAGTGTAGGGGGGAAGAAGATGAGATCAGCTTTGGACTTTGGTTTGAAATGCTGACAGGACTTCTAGGTAGAGGCATCTAGCCATTGGTGGTATGGGACTGGAGTTCAAAAAACAGATTAAAATTGGATATATTAATTTGGGGGTCATTTGTGTAGAAATTACAATTGAAAACATGGGAGTGAAAATTAAACAATTAAAAAAAAAAGAAAACATGGAAGTGGAAAAGATCACTAGGGGAGGGTAAAGAGAGGAGAGAAGAGAAGGCAGATCCCCAAGGGGCACTCACTCAGGAAGAGTAATACAGGCCTATGCCTGGGACCAAGCGGTAAGATGGATAAGAGGAAAATCAACAGAATATAATGTCAGACAAGATGAAAGAGGTGGCAGTGTCACAAAGGAGGGCTGGTCAGTGTTGTGAAAGTCTGCAGGAATGTAACAGTCATAGATTTAATGATGGAAAAGACCTTAGGGCCAATCAAATTCAATCCCTTCATTTTACAGGTGAGTAAACTGAGTCTCAGAGAAGTTAAAAGACTTGGCTAAGATCACTTGGTACTCTCATTTGAGTCCTTTCCATTAGATTTATACTGCTTCCCAAAGTAGGATGAAGACTGAGAATAACTGGCCATGAAATTTGGGAATTAGGATATTGATAACTTTGGGAAAAGTGGTTTCAGTATAGTGATTGAGATAGAAGGCAAACTGCAGAATATTTAGGAGACATTATGGTTGAATGTTTTTTTCTAGGTGTTCAGCATAGAAAGGAGGAGATGTTTAAGATAGTAGTTTGAGGGAGGTGAGGGAGGAGGAATTAAGGGAGATCTGAACATGTTTGTTTAGGGGGAGGAGAAGAGAGAGGAACACCTTAGATATAAGAGAGAGATGCATTGAAGTCAGATTTTTGTAGAACATGGGGGAAAAATGAGATCTAGAACCCAGTTGGAAGATTTTACTTTCATGAGGAGGACCATCTCATCCTCTAACAAAATGGAAGAAGAAGGTACTTAAGGGCATAGGCAGATCTTTTTCTGTGAACAAAGATTACAGAATTCACAGTGAGTGTACTAACTCTTCCCAGGAAAATAGATGGTCAGATGTTAAGGGGAGGGGGGGATGGAATAGAACTGGGGTCTTAAGTAGAAGGGAAAAGATTTGGGTTGACCACCATGGGGTCTGAGATAGGGAGTCATTCAATGAATAAAAGATGGTAGTGGTGAGGTTAGATAGTGTGAATTCATGGTGATCTTTCTTTAACTTCACTTCCAATATTGGCAAGAGGCTTAGGAGTAGGACAGAAAATTGATGGGGCTGAGAGTAGTCCGAGAGTCCAAAAGACATTTTGTTTACATCATGTAAATAGCTCCAGACAGTGATAATGAAATTCTACATTAATGTTTTACAAAATTGCAAAGATATTGATCATGCTCTTATCGACTACATGGAGGTTCACACTGGCTCACTGGTAACACAGGCTGAATTTATCTTATAAGATGAAAGAGTTAGCCTTTAAATTATTAGTCAAAATGTCTAGTATTCAAAGAAGTCTGCTCCATATACACTTCTTTATCTCAGCAGATAGTTGAGAAGGACCTTGATACAGAGGCAGCCACATGGTACAATGGATAAGATTGCTGGATTTTCAACTTAGTAATACCTGACACAAATATGATTTGTGTGACTCTGGCAAAGTCATTTAATTTTTCTCAGCTTTAGTTTTCTCATGAGTAAAAAGTGAGGATCAAATGAGATAACCCATAAAGTGCTTTGCAAGCCTTAATGCACTACATAAATGTGGTTGTTATCAAAGAAGTTCATTTCATCATTTTTAGTGACTGTGCTCAAAGATAATTGGGTTTGGGGACTGAGTATTTCAGTATGTAAGGCTCGTCCTCTAGAGTAGTATTATTTTAGTTCCAGTTGAACTACTACTAAATGTATAAAGGAAAGACATATGTTGAATTTAAAGGAAAGAATCTTGTACTTTGCCCTTAGTAAATGGGGTCAGCATGGAAAAACAATGAAATTAGAAGAATCTGCTACCTACCATCAAAGCTTTATTCAGTAAGCTTTTCCCAGAGTTAGGATTATTGATGTAAAAAATTGAAATATTTCTATACCCCACATATAGTTGCCATAAGGACATCATTAGATAAACAATTTACATTTATTTGACAAGAAAAAATAGTTCCACAAGTCTACAGTGTTTAAAGAAGTCACATCCTAGAAATTTAATTGAGGGTGATCTTAGTGAAATGTTGATATCAGTATTATTTTATTTAGATTTTAATTTCATTATATTAGGTAGCATGGAGTAGTAGATAGGGAGCTGGATTCAAGCCATATCTCTGACAGATACTGACTGTTTTCAAATAATTTGCCTTCTTATTGCCTTAAACAATTCTCTAAGACTTAAAGTTTTAGTAGCAGACCTACATGGATGAAGGGCATTCCTGCTGCCAAAGAAATCACAGGCAGGTCTCATTCCTATCCCTATCATCTTTATATTTTAGTATTATACAGTATTATACAACACAAAATAAAAATAGCATGCATTATAACATTCATTTTTTATGATGATACGTAAAAACTGCTTTGTGAAAAGAACTGTATTTTTTAAATTAAGCTTTATGTTTATTTTTAGGTTACAGCATTCATTTCCACAAGATTTTGAGTTATAGATTTTCTCTCCATCTTTCCCCTACCCATTGCCCCAAAACAGCAATTCTACTGAATACCCCCTCCCCCAAGCTGCTCTCCCCTATGTCCTTTTCCCATCTCCCCTCCGACTTTCCAGTAGGGCAAGATGGATCTCCATACGCAAGTGCTTGTATATCTTATTTTGTAGTTGCATGTAAAAAAGATATAATAATAATAGTAATTATTGTATATATATGTTAAAACACTTGGTTTTAAACCTTTGAATTCTATATTATTTCTTTTCTTCCCTTGTCACCCACCTCTACTGGGAAGATAAGCAGTTCAGTATAGCTTGTACATGTATAGTTACACAAAACATATCCATAGTGGATATATTGTGAAAGACTGACTATATTTCCCTCCATCATATCCCACCCCCCACTTGTTCTGTTTTCTACTTTGACCCTAAGAACTGTATTTTTAAAAAGATATAAGCAATTTCTAGATGCAGCTACAATCCCATTTTTACTGTCTCAAGAATTCCAAAAAGCAAAAATGTTTCTCTGATAAGTTCAAAAATTTTTTTTTGTAATATTGGAATTTTGTTCCCTTATTTTCAGTCCTTTCTCTCTTCCAGATAAAGACCATCTTAAGTGGCTTTATTATAAGAGGCTACTTGGGAAAGTGGACACTCTTAATCAAAACTGTTACCCTGGTCCTGGTGGTGTCTTCTGGCCTCAGCCTTGGGAAGGAAGGCCCTTTAGTACATGTGGCTTGTTGCTGTGGTAATTTCTTCAGTAGCCTGTTTTCCAAGTATAGCAAAAATGAGGGAAAGAGGAGAGAGGTGAGTTGGAATCAGCTTTCCTTGGGAACTCACTTTCCCTCTTACACACTCCATTTCAGTGATGAACTTGCACTTACCTGTAAATATTTGTGTTGTAGGTGCTTTCAGCGGCAGCTGCTGCTGGGGTCTCCGTTGCCTTTGGTGCCCCCATTGGGGGTGTACTCTTCAGTCTTGAAGAGGTAAGAATAAACAGCTTAGAGGATTAATGGTTTTGGGTGAGGGTGGACCAGAAGAGTGGTGTTATCATGAAATGATTTGATGATTGTTGAAACAATACAATATACTTTTGAATTTCCTGGGCTTAAATTTAAGGAAAATCATACAGAAGTTAGTTATAGGTCAGCTTACATCTTTTTCAATTTTAAGAATTAATTTTTGCTATTGCCTGAGTTTACTTGAAAAAAACCAAAACAAAACACACGAACCCTCCTTTATCCATAATGGAGTCTTCTCTTAGCATTTAAATCTTTATTTTTCTTACCCTAAAGAATAAGTCCTGGGGAATTGCTTTCATATTAGGGGCCACATCTCACCATGACTAAACAATGGTTGTGGCTTTCTTTTCCTTTTAATATTCCTATCTTTTAAAAACAGTAGTGACTCAAGTCAAAAACAAAACTTGGAAACTAAATAAAAATTTCTGGATTATAGTTTTAAATTTGGTTAAATTCATCTAGATGTTTTTGCTAATGTATCTTACTCATATCTAAAATTAAATGAGTGAGTTAGCTGTTGTGTTTGGGGCTTATACCGTTTCTTTCTTTTTGAGTGATAAGCACCTGGATGTAACTGCAGGATATTTGAATTTGGGAGGCCTTTTTTTGCTTTATTTAATGAGGAAACTGAGTCCAAGAGAGGTGAATTTATTTGCTCAAAATACTAAATAAATTGGGGTAGCTAGGTCGTGCAGTGAATAGAATGCTGGGTCTGAAGTCAGGAAGACCTGAGTTCAAATGTGACCTCAAGACACTTACTGGAGAAGGAAATTATTTTAATATCTTTGCCAAGAAAAGTCCAAATTGGGTCACAGAGTCAGATATTTCTGAAATGACTGAACAATAACAACTGAATAAATGTAAGTTATTGTTATCTGTAATAATAATAATAATAATTTTTTTGCCTTGGTAACATGGCTACTTTATGAAAGATGATTCTAATCTAGCATACTTTGAACCTTATAACATGCATTTTGGTCTGAGATTTTACCCTTCTCCTGGCAAACTCCCAATTATCTCTGTTTATTTGTTTCAGGTCAGTTACTACTTTCCCTTAAAAACTCTCTGGAGATCATTTTTTGCTGCCCTGGTGGCTGCTTTTACCCTGAGGTCCATCAATCCCTTTGGGAACAGCCGTCTGGTTCTCTTTTATGTGGAATACCACACACCCTGGTACATGGCTGAACTTTTTCCCTTCATCCTACTTGGTGTCTTTGGAGGTCTCTGGGGGACCCTTTTTATTCGCTGTAACATTGCCTGGTGTAGAAGACGGAAGACCACACAGCTAGGAAAGTATCCTGTGTTGGAGGTCATTGTGGTGACAGCCATCACTGCCATAATTGCCTATCCTAATCCCTACACTCGCCAGAGCACCAGTGAGCTCATCTCTGAGTTGTTCAATGATTGTGGTGCCTTGGAGTCCTCCCAGCTCTGTGATTACATCAATGACCCCAATATGACCAGACCTGTTGATGACATTCCTGATAGACCAGCTGGGCCTGGGGTTTATACTGCAATGTGGCAGCTGGCTTTAGCCCTCATCTTCAAAATCATCATTACAATATTTACTTTTGGCATGAAGGTAAGGAAGAACAAATCAAGATAGTGACCAACCTGAAATGTCTGGGTTAACTGTCTCATATATGAGGGGGAAAAAAGAAATGTAATTAGAAACTGGGACAACCGCTGATTGACATGGTAGCAGGTAGAAGGAACTAAACTGTGTATTTATCTTAGCTTATCTCTTGGCAAATGTACATGATTAGCTGCTGAACTATATTTTGAAAAGCCACATAGATGTTCCTTGTGAGAGGAAAACCCAAATGATACAAGATTTAAAATGATGGTATTGGTGGGTTATGGCCACCATTAGAGAAAGAGAAGAATCCACATCTGGTTGGAACATCTTGGTAAAGAAACAGAACAAAACAGCTTCCCATCATACAATCTGTTACTTGCAGAAAACTCTTAAAAAGTTTTCCTTAAACTCCCAGTAATATAGGCAGCAATTTGAGTCATAAAATAAGAGAATCTTAGAGTTATGGGAAACCCTAGAAGGGTTTATCTGCTATAGGAATCACTTCTGATAATAATTTTTCTGTGTTTCAGATGAAAAAAATAATGGCTTCTGTTAAAAATTCTTCATTAATTTCCTTTGTTTCCTTAGTCAAGGTTACTTAACCTTTCACGGTCTTGGTTTACTCCTTTATAAAGATGAGAAGATTGGACTTGGTCTTTCATGCTTTTTCTAGGGTTGAAATGTTGCATGATTTCATGGTTTGTGAGGAAATCATGATGAGAGATACTGAGAAGGAACGTAAGTGCTCAAATGACCACAAGTAAGGTATTTTGTTGATCACATGTAAGGGTGTGACCTTCCTAGGGGCACCTCCCTTCCCTCCTCTCTGCCCAAGATAGTGTGCAGTCTGATATAGACTGTACAGATTCATTCATATTAAACATATTTTCACATTTGACATGTTTTAAATAAGAATTAGAATCAGTGGGATGAACCACAAGAAAGAAGAAATGAAATTTTAAAAAAAGGGAGAGCAAATAGTATGCTTCGCTCTACATTTGGAGTCCATAGTTCTTTCTCTGGATGTGGATAACATTTTTCGTCATGGGCCTTTTGGAATTGTCTTAGAACCTTGCTTTGCTGAGAAGAATTAAGTCTAAGTCAGTCATCACACAATGTGGCTATAATTGTGTATAATGTTCTCCTGGTTCTGCTCACCTCACTCGGCATCAGTTCATATCAGTTTCCAGGTTTTTCTGAAGTCTGCCTGCTCAACATTTTTTTTCACTCTGAATTTATTTATTCATTTTCTTCTTTATATCACTCATTTCCACGAGATTTTGAGTTACAATTTTTTTCCCTATCTTTCCCTTACCCTCCACCCCAAAACAGCAATTCCATTGTAAAGCTCTTCACCTAATCTGCTGCCTCCTATGTGTTCCCCCATAGCCCCTCTAACTTTCTAGCAGGGCAGGATAGGTCTACCCTGTGGTAGTGCCTGTATATCTTAATTCCCAGTTGCATGTAGTTAATACTAATAATAATCTTTATACATATATATTTTTAGCATTTGATTATAGAACTTTAAATTCTAGATTCTTTCTTTTCCTCCCTCATCACCCACCCCACTGGAAAGACAAGCAATTCAATACAGGCTATACATATGTAATTACACAGAACATCTCCACAGTGGACATACTATAAGAGACTGATTATATGCCCTCCTTCCTATCCCATCCCCAACCTTGTTCTGTTCTCTACCCTGTCCTTGTCCCTTTACAGAAGTATGTGCTTCCAGCAACCCTTCCCCCAACTCTGCCCTCCCCTCCATCATCCCACCTCTCATCTCCATTCCCCCCTACTCTCCTGTGTGGCAAGATACCCAGTTTAGAGTATATGTCATTCCTTCCCTAAGCTAAATTCAATGAGAGTAAAGTTGACTCTTTCCCTTTTGCCTTCCTGTTCTTCCCCTCCATTGTAACAATTATCCCTTGACACTTCTATATGAGATGATTAACCCCATTCTGTCTCTCCCTGTCTCCTCTTATTCTGATACTCTCCAACTTCAGAATTTTACCTTTTAAAGTATCCTTCCTTCCTATTCACTTGATCCAGTGCCCTCTATGAACACATACTCAGTATATGCACAGTATATGCACATACTCAGATATGTATTCATACACCTAAATATATGCTCTTATATAGACATGTATATGTATACATATATATATATACATGTGTATTCCCTTCACCTATCTCATGCTGAGAAAAGTTTCATAAGTTACTATTATCATTTTTCCATGTTGGCATTAAATAGTTCAACTTTGATAAGTTTCTTATGATTTCTTTTCCATGTTTACCTTCTCATGTTTCTTGTATTTGAATGTCAAACTTTCAGTTCAGTTCTGGTTTTTTCAGCTAGAATGTTTGACAGTCCTCCACCACACTGAATGACCATATTTTCCCCTAGAACATTATGCTCAATTTTGCTGAGTAGGTGATTCTTGGTTTTAATCCTAGCTCCCTTGATCTCTGGAATATCATATTCCAGGCCCTTTGATCCCTCAGTGTAGAAGCTGCCAGATCCTGGGTTATCCTGATAGTGGTTCTGCAGTATTCAAATGTTTTTTTCTTGGAAGCCTGTAATATTTTCTCCTTTAACTGGGTATTCTGGAACCTGGCAATAAAATTTCTAGGAGTTTTCTTTTGGGGATCTTTTTGAAGAGGTGATTGGTGAATTCTTTCAAGTTCTATTTTGCCCTTTGGTTCTAAAACATCAGGGCAATTTCCCTTGAGAATTTCTTGAAGGATGCTTTCTAAGTTATTTTTCAGATCATGGCTTTCAAGTAGTCAAGTAATTTTTAAATTGTCTCTCCTGAATCTGTTTTCCAGTTCAGTGGTTTTTTCAAGGAGATATTTCACATTGCCTTCTATTTTTTCATTTGTTTGTATCTGTTTAATAGAATCTTGATTTCTCATAAAGGTATTTGCTTCTACTTGCTCCACTCTAATTCTGAAGGGATGATTCTCTTCAGTGAGCTTTTGAGATTCTTTTTCCATCTGGTAAAATCGACTTTTTAAGGCATTCTTCTCCTCATTGGCTTTTTGGGCCTCTTTTGCCATTTGAGTTCATCTATTTTTTTAAGGTGTTATTTTCTTCAGTCCGGTTGTTGGTTTTCTTTTCATGATTTTCTTGCATCATTCTCATTTCTCTTCCCAATTTTTCCTCTACTTCTCTTATTTGGTTTTCAAAATCCTTCTTAAGCTGATCTATGGATTCCAGACAGTCTTCATGTTTCTTGGAAGCTTTTGGTGTGGGAGATCTGACTGTATTGTCTTCCTCCAGTTCCGTGCTTTGATCCTTTTTGTCCCCAAAAAAGAATTCTAGAATTCTGTTGCTGTTCTTACTTTGCTTCCTTTGCCTGCTCATGTTGCCAGTGAATTGCTTGATTTTTTAGCTCTGTGGAACTCTGCTTCCAGAGGGGAAAAGCTTTGTCCCAAATCGCTGGAGCAGCTTTGGTTCACTGAAAATTCACCCCAGTACCACCACCCAAAACCACAATCCATATTCAGGCTGCTCAACACAAGAGCACTTGGCCTTTGAACGATTGCTTGACCCCCCTGCAGTCTGCAGGCCAGGAGCTCAGAAGCAGCCAGGTGGAAGCCGCTGCAGGGCTGTAGCTTCTGCCACTTCCTTGCCCTGGAGGCAGTTCAGCCAGACCACTTTTCTCCCCCAAATTTAGCTGAATTCCACTGACCTTACACTTAGTCCTTATTTCTTCTGGCTTGATAATTCTGGAAACTGCCACAGCTGCTGCTCATCCACTGTCCTGAAGACTCCAGCTGCAGCTTGTCCTGCTCATTCTGCTCGCCCAAGGGCCAAGCCGTGGTATCTAGCTGGGCTGGTTTCAGGTCCCAGTGCTGAGATGAGTCCCACCTGCTGAGCTGCCTTCTGAGGGAGGTGTATTTTTGTGAGTTTTGGAGTCCTAAACTTTGTTTAGAGTCATATTTTATGGGTATTTGAAGTGGCCATGTGAGAGGTGTGGTGTTTTCTTAGGCTTCTATACCGCCATATTTGCCTCAACATATAGTACAATAGTATTCCATTACATTCGTATATCATGGCTTGTTCAGCCTTTTCCCAATTGATTGGCTTCCCCTCAATTTCTAATTCTTTGCTACCACAAAAAGAGTTGCTATAAATATTTATGTATATATGAATCCTTTTCCTATTTTTATGGTCTCTTTGGGATACCTAGAAGTGGTATTGGTGGGTCAGAAGGTATGCACATTTAGACATGGTTCCAAATTACTCTGCAGAATGGTTGGATCAGTTTATAACTCCACCAATAATGCGTTATTGTTCCAATGTTCCCATATATTCTCGAACATTTATCATTTTCCTGTTTTGTCATGTTACCCAATCTGGTAGGTATGATGTGGTACCTTAGAGTTGTTTTGATTTTCATCTCTCTAATCAGTAGTAATTTATAGCTTTTTTTATATGACTATACTTTATTATTATTATTATTATTTTTTTTTTGCTTTTTGGAGGGCAATTGGGGTTAAGTAACTTTCCCAAAGTCACATGGCTAGTTGGTGTGTTGCAACCTAACCACCCCCATATGACTGTAGATAGCTTTAATTTCTTCTTCTGAAAGCTACCTGTTGATGTCCTTTGACAGTTTATCATTTGGGGAATGAATTGTATTCTTATAAATTTGACTCAGTTCTCTATATATTTTAGAAATGAGGCCTTTCTCAGAAACACTGACTGTAAATTCTTTCCCTGTTTTCTGCTTCCCTCCTATCTTGGTTCCATTGGCTTTGTGCAAAACCTTTTCAATTTAATGTAATCAAAATTATCCATTTTACATTTCATAATGTTCTCTATCTTTTGTTTGTTCATAAATTCATAAATCTGATGAGTAAACTATTCTTTGCTTTCCAGTTTGAGAATATTCAATGGATTTTACCATATCAAATAATTAGCATCTCCAAATTACATAGAATGAAACACTTTGAAAATATAGAGACTTAAAGGAGGTAATTAAAACCTTGAGAGAGACAGGACATACCATCCTTATTCTATTTCCTACTGAAATTGTCCCAATGATACTCTGAGTGAATGCCCAGAAAAATGAGTTTACATCTTGATATTCTTGTTTAATTACAAAAAACAATCATGAGATCATGTTTCATACATTTAGAAGTGGAAGAGCCCTTAGAGCAGTGGTTCTCAACCTTCCTAATGCCTCGACCCTTTGATAGTCATATGTGGGTATGTCTGCATGTGGGCGATCCCACCTGGAAATGGATAGAGGAGGTTCCTAAGACCTTGGGAAATGTGTGTTTTCCCATGGCCTTAGGCAACCCTGTGACCCTTGTGAAAGGGTTGTTTGACCCCAAAGGGGTCACGACCCACAGGTTGAGAACTGCTGCCATAGAGGCTATGGAGTCCTATCCTTTATAGTCATTCTGAACATTAAGTCATAAAAAGGATCGTGACTTTTCATTGGGGTCACTTTTATTTAAGCAAACACAAAAAAATGAGAGGATAGATAATATCTCAATTTTCTGTAAGGCGTTATGTATATATGTATACCTTCCATCTACTCTTTACATTTGTTATCTTATTTGATTTTCATAGCAGCAGAATGGATAGATTGCTGGACTTGGAATCAGGAAGACCTGAGTTAGAATCCTACCTCAGACGCATGCTAGCTGTGTGACCTTGGGCCAGCAATCTCTTAGACTTAGTCTCATAATCTGTAAAAAGGTGATAATAATTGCATCTCTCTCATTAGGAACTACAAAGGACCTTTGAGGTCATCCAGTTCAACCCCCTTTATTTTATAGATATATAATTGAGACTCTGAGAGATTTAATGATTTGCCTAGGGTCAAGAAGCTAGTAAATATCTGAGGCTTGCTTTTAACCTAGCTCTTCCTGACTTCAAGTACAGTGGGTCTAGTTGGAAAAATTCCTCACCTAATGGCCAATATTTTAGTGATGAACCTCTCTAAACTTAGCTAGGCTTGGCTTCCTATGACAAAAGCACAGTTCATAGTACAATTCCTTAGCCATCCGATATTCCAAGCCTTTTTTTTCCAATTGGTACAACCTGTATAGACTCTGAATAAACCAATGAGGCTAAGAGCCACTCAAAGACTCGTACTCTTCGAATGATATAAAGTGACCCGTTCTAGTCTTTCTAGCGGATGGTGCTACGTTCCATCTACTCTTCCTCCTCCCAGGAGGAGTGGGGAAGGAGGTTTTAGATAAAGAGGAAGAATGAAAAGCCCTTATAAGAAGTACTTATAATCACATAAAACAAATTCTTGCATTGGCCTTGTCCAAGAAATAGATATTTTTCTGTACCCTGAGTTTATTATGTCTCTCTCTGTAAGTGGTGCTCTATTATAAGTCCTCTGGGATAAAGAATGGTTATTGTAGGGGCAGAGCCAAGATGGTGGCATAGAAACCGCAGGGTTTCACAGCTCCCACATAGCCACTTTAAATACCCATAAAATATGACTCTAAACAAATTTTAGGGCTCCAAAAGTCACAAAAGTACAGAAAACACATCTCCTGCTGAAGGCAGCTTGGCAAAAAAGGGGTCATTGCAGCAGGCTGGGAGCCAAAACCAGCCCAACCTGAAACCATGGGCTGGCACCAGGGTGGTCAGGAGGAGCCGCAGTTGAGTCTTCAGGAGAGTGGATCGGCGGCAGCCGGAGCTGTTTCCAGATTTATCAAGCCAGAAGAAATAAGGACTAAGTGAAAGATCAGTGGAATGCAGATAAATCAGGGGGAGAAAAGTGGTCTGGCCAAACTGCCCCCAGGGCAAGGAAGCAGTGGAAGCGGCAGTAGCAGCAGAAATGATAGCTGCCTCCACCTGACTGCTTCAGAGCTCCCAGCCTGCAGACTGCAGGGGGGCCAAGCAAGCGTTCAGAGTCCAAGTGCTCTTGTGTTGAGCGGCCTGGATCTGGATCATGGTGTTAGGTGGTGGTCCTGGGGTGCGTTTTCGGTCAGCCAAAGCTAGTGGGGGCTGCAGCACCCCTCTAATTGCTCCGGCAGCTGTGAAAACCCCAGCAGTTTGGGACAGAGCTTTCTCCCCTGGAAGCAGAGTTCCACAGAACTAAAAAAAAAAAAATCAGGTGATTAATTGACTGGCCAATATGAGCAGGAAAAGGAAGCAAAGTAAGAACAGCAACAGAACTCTAGAATCCTTTTTTGGGGACAAAAAGGATCAAAGCATGGCATGGGAGGAAGACAACACAGTCAGAACTCCCACACCAAAAGCTTCCAAGAAACATGAAGAATGCCTACAAGCAATAGATCGACTTAAAAAATACTTTGAAAATCAAATAAGGGAAGTGGAAGAAAAATTGGGAAGAGAAATGAGAATGATGCAAGAAAATCA
>JAQQSW010001613.1:0-17106 GCA_028646575.1 Pseudocheirus occidentalis
ATGCCAGTGGGGTGAGCAAAACGAGGTGTGCCTGCAGGTCACCCACTTCCTTTCCCCTTCCCCTCCGCATCCCCCCATTTTCTCTGTTACTCCAACCTTTTCCCCACCTTGCAGACTGATCGATCCTGTGGGTCCTACTAATGTCTAAGTGGCTGAGAGTGGGGTAAGTGCCCCCTCCCTGCTCCTGCCTCAGCCTCTCTCTTTTCCTTCTCTTCTTCCCCTCCCCGCTCCTTGGCCCCAAACTCTTTCTGAAACTGAGCCTTTCTGCCCCATTTGGTTTTGCTTAGTACTGAGGAAGATTTGTGTAAGGGTGGATGGAGAATCCTGGGACTTTAAATACTTTTGTTTATGGCTATGGTGTATGTGTTTGTGTAGGGGTGCTGGAGTGTGTATGTATGGGTGTGTCTGCTCTGGGGTGAACCTCTCTGGGCCTTCTCCTCCTGGGCAGCTGCTTCTGGGAATTCCCGCCTTCCCAGTCCTTTGTCTGAAAGTCTGGAGCTTAGGGAATGGGAAGTCTTGTGGTTGGGTGGTGTGTGGTAGAGGCCAGCTGGGAGAAGCATTAGGAGCATTTCCTACCTCCTTCCCTCTCTGTCTTCCTTCCTCCCTCCCTCCCTTCCTCCAATGTAGGTTTTTCTCCTTTCTTCCTAGATTCCTCCCTTCCTTGTCTTGGCCCAAGGCTGGTGAGAGAGGACCCCCTGTAGGAACTCTTCCCCTCCCTTTCTCCAGATCATCTCCTTTGTTTGGTGTTCTTTAATTCAACAGTGTATTCGGTTTTCCAATTTCACAATCAGGTGACAGAGGCATTTCCAGGGGTTTTCTTATTGCTCCTGTCCCTGCACCAGCGGACTTCTGTGTTTTGCAGACTGAAAGAAGTGGGTTCTTTTAATGCACACGTCTCCCATTATGAGGTATTGGGAGCACTGAGTCTTAAGGCTCTTCATAGCTTGGACTCCTTCCTTTGAAACCTTCCGGTTCCTTTGAACTATTGGAGAATGGGGCTTAATCTTACAAACTGGGATCAGGTCCTTCTGTATGTTGCACCTGCAGAAGTCCTCAGAGAACATCACTCAAGGAGATTTTTCATCACCTACCTGTCACCCTTCTCATTTCAACTGCATTTAATCCGTTTGTGCAAAAATATTTCATCTTTATAGTGGCGGACTCATCCATTTTATTTTCTGCGATTCTCTCTACTGCTTGCTCTGTGATAACCTCTCCTTTTGCTTCTCTAACTGATGTTGTATCCCCTTTTACACCTAAATCCTGTATCCATTTGAAGCTTAATTGACAGGGGTGGGGTGTTGATCTCCTATTGATTTTTTTGCAAAATGCTTTTCCCTTGTCCTATCTGGGTTTTTTTAAATCAAATAGTGTGTACTCCACACTCCCCCCACCACCAGTACATGTCTTTGGATTGATTAAGCACCAAGTTCTTTTCTGTGTTTCCTTCTGAACACTGCAAAACGAATACTTTCCATTCATCAACCTCTCACTTTTTAACAAGTTCCCAATGTTTTCCATGCAGCTGGGTGTCCCACTGGGCCTGAAGTCAGGAAGACTCATCTTGAGTTCAAACCTGGTCTCAGACCCTTACTAGCTGTGTGACCCTCAGCAAGACACTTAACCCTGTTTCCCTCAGTTCTTCATCTGTCAAGTGAGCTGCAGAAGGAAACGGTGAATCTCTCCAGTATCTTTCCCAAGAAAACCCCAAAAGTGTCAGGAAAAGTCAGAGAGGACTAAAGAAGAAGGATAATTGTTTTCATATTCACTGATCTGTAGTATTGTTTGAGTTCTACTACTGATAATCCCTAACCCCAAATCTCTTTCTTTCCTTCTTCTCCCCTATCCTTTATTACCCCTGAGATACTTGGCCTCTTTTTAAACATCTTTATTGATTTTTTTCTGTTTCTTACATTACCAGGGTATCCCATGTATCTCTCCCTCTCCTCATCCTTGGAAGCCATGCCATGTGACAAATAGTATTTCTTGTTTTAGGGAGGAAAAGAAGGGCCAGCAGAACTGATTGATGCATAGGGGAAAAGGTGTTCAATATGTGACCCCTGTGGACTTCTCACCCCCTGCATGGGGTAGGGTGATGTTATCTTCCAGTGTTTTCTTTTCAGTTCCACCTGATCTTCACCAATTTGTTACAGGTACTTTGAATTTTTTGTGTGTTATGGTTTCCATTTCAGTCATAGTTACTGTGTGTATATCCTGTTTCCTTGACCCTGCTTTATTCACTTTGTATCAGTGCACAAAGATATTTCCATACTTCTCTGGACTCTATCACACACATCACTGGTTATAGTATTATTGTAGTATTCCATGATTTTCGTGTTCCACACCTTGTTTAGCAGTTTCCCAGGTGATGAATGTCTGTTTTCTTTCCAATTCTTAGCTGTCACAAAAAGGGCTATTGTAAGTATTGTGAAATATATGGGTACTTTTTTCTTCTAAAAGGCTTCACTGTGGTGTAATTGAATCTTTGTTTCAAAGCCTCTGGACATTTTTCTTATCTTCTTTCATGATTCCTAATTACTTTACAAAGTAGAAGTTTCATTTTGAAGCTCCACCAATTAGGTACTAGTCCGTGTATAACCGTACACCATTGTTTAGGTACCAAAAACATATTAGTGCCATGGAAGGAATTTGATAGAACTCCTTCTTTACCTACTTTTTCAAAGAGTTTATTCAGTATTGGTATCAAATGTTTATAAACAGTTCTGGGGGTTTTATTCCTAGGAAACTTATTCATGCCTTTTTCAGTGACTTCTTTTAAGATAGGGTTATTTTATTCTTCTATTTTCTCATTTACTAACATGGACAGTTTATATTTGTGTAAATCTTCTTCCATTTCACATAGATTGTCACTTTTGGTAGCATGTGATTGGGCAAAATAAATCCTGAGCGTTGCATTAATTTCGTCTTCATTGGTTATGCATCCGCCCTAGTTAGATTTCCCACCCCAATTCCATGTGTACATTATTCTCTCTTTGAGAGAAATCCATTGAGAGTAAGGTTCAAGCAATGCTCACCCCCCCCTTCTTTCCCTCCATTGTAATAGGTCTTCTGGACCTTTAAATGTGATGTAGTTTACTCCATTCTTCTTCTCCCTTCCCTCTTCGCCCAATGCAGCCCTCCTATTCACCCTTTAATTTTTTATGTCCTCCCATTGAAGTCAGTTTATACCCACAGCCTCTGTCAATGCATACTCCTCCTAACTACCCTAAGAGTGATACTGTTCTTAAGAGTTACAAGTATCATCTTCACCTGCAGGGATGGAAAGATTTTAAACATATTGAATAAGTCACACTTTTGCTTTCCTCTTTACCTTTTTCTGTCTCTCTCTTGAGCCTTATATTTGACAATCAAAATTTCTCTTTTGCTCTGGGCTTTTCAACAGGAATGTTTGAATGTCTCCTATTTCATAGAATGTCCCTTTCATCCTCTGGAACATTATATTCACTTTCATTGTGTAGTTTATTCTTGGTTACAACCCAAGTTTTAATCCAAAACTCCTTTCCCTTCCAGAATATCTCCTTCCAACCCATTTGAAATATGTGTGTTTACTATGACATTTGGTTGTCAGTAGTGAAGGCAGTAGCTTAAACTTTGAGAAAGGTTTTATCTTTGTCCTTTAAGGAAACCGACTGAACCACTTTTTAATGGAGGGTGTGTGTCCAGTAGAACTCTTATGGTGTAGCAAATTCAGAAGGGGGCTCTTGGTTAAAGACCTCAAGAAGTCCTTATATTTTAGTGAGAATCTCTTCTCTGTTCCTAAAATACGTTTGTCTGAGTGAAACAAAATTCTCAGGTGTCTCCTGAGAAGACTTAGAGAGCTTTTTTATGAGGAAGGCTATGTTGACTGGAGCTCCACACGGCACTTCTGTGTGGCCATAACCATAGGAGCCCTGATACCACATCAGCTACTGCCATGCCTAACACTCTCAGAGTCATCTATCCATCCTGCAGAACCCTCTGCCTGCCAGGTTTTTTTTGGGGGGGAGCTGTTTTGCTGCTTTCCAGATCACCTCTGAAAAGATGGTTGACTTAAAGTACCACCCTCTCAGATAGGGCTGACTGTAGAAGGACTTTTGTTATTTCTGCAAACATGGACAACAGACTTAAAATGATCATTACAAAAAACTACCTAATGATTAAACATAGAGATCAACATTTCTCATTAAAAGCACTTATAAAACAAGTTTAAAACAGACAGAATCATTTGTGGAACACAGTGATGTAACACTTCACTTAGCAATAGTGAAAGTTAGGTAAAAATGAAATAGATGGTCATTCCTGGATGTGTCCAGAATATATGAAAGCAGTCACTCTCTGGGGGAAGCCTGTAATATAGCAAAGTTCCACCAGTGGAGTCCACAAGTCCCCTATAGGTGACATTCCCCAAGAATTCACCATCAGTGAGTATAGAGAGAATCACAGACCATGTGCTCGTCATGTAGGTTTAGTTATAGAATTGGACGGGGTGTCTGAGGCAATCACACATATGGTCATTAACAGCAGAAATTCTAGATTTTGCTTCAGGAGCCCAGATTTAGCAATCAGTACAGACTATGCAAACAAATGGTATAAGTGGAGGAATTCTTTAATGTAGGTGGTAAACCTTTCGTGCCTAATTTCTTCTTAGGAAAGTATGAACTGGTAACTGGAATTATCCATCAGAAGCTCAATATCTTTCAAAAATGAACAGATGACAAACGTTCCTTTGTACTGGAACCAAAACACGGTCACGGAACAAAATTATAGTCCCTGTCTCCTAGATACAACACTGATCCATAAACACTGGACAACGTTTATAACAGAATAGCAAGTGTTCCTTATGTCTAGGCTGCCTGAATGAAAACTTTGCAACACATAGAGACCAAGGGAAAGACCTGAAAATCATGTGGGAACAGGGTGACGAACATGGGATCCCCACAGTCCTGTCTCCTCCTATAATGGCCCTAAAGGAGCCTGCAGCAGATGAGTTCCCATCCCAATATTGTGACTGAGTTGGAATAGACAGTAATTCTGTGCACTGATATGAAGAACATGAACTAGAAAAGAATCAGTAGCATGAGATGTAAACTCCATCAGAAGAGCTAACAGATGTATGATAGGGATAATAATAAACACTTCTAGGAGGGGCTATGGTTTGAAAAGCACTTTCATAACATTTCATTTGGACCTTACAGCCACACTGGGATTGTCTTTATATAGATTTTATTTTCATTCCCATTTTATAGATATGAAAATTAAGGCTTAGAGAGTTTAAGTGGTTTGCCAAGGCCACATAGTAAGTAAGGCAGAACTTCAGTCTAAGTCAGGGTTGGGAACTTTCAGCCTCCCTGGAGGCCACCTGTAGCCTTCTACGGCCCCAAGTGAGACCCTTTAACTGAATCCAAACTTCAGAAAACAAATCCCTTTAATAAAAGGATTTTTTCTGTAATATTTTGACTCAGTCAAAAGTCCGTACCCAAGGACCTAGAAGGGCCTATGTGGGCCCGAGGCTGCTGGTCCCCAGCCCTAGTCTAGGTCTGTGCCTCCCATTCCAGGTGTCTCTATACTGTGACAATTCACTAGTGGCAGGAATCTGGTGTTGGAGACAGCAAAGCCCAGAATCAGAAGTAGTCTTAGAAATAAATTTGTTACATCCCATGGTACAGCACACTGAGGCAGAAATGATGGTCTGGCTCCGTCTTGTCCAGGCTGTGGGAGGTTTATATTACATAAGATTTAGACCAGGATACCCACACATAAAAAGTAGGGACAGAAGCAGTGCCTCCCTTGGTGCCCTCATGTCCAGTCTGAACTTGGTCTCCTTGCTGGAGAAAGGAGACTGAGTCCTACCCCATCCCCACATTTCCCCCCCCCCTTTTCCTCCTCTGCTCTGGGGTTAAGAGGAATCCAAGTCCCCCATAAAGGGCTGGTGGTTTGCAGAGGCTTATGGAGCTCTTGCGCCCTTTCTTCCATTTGGTGGAGCCCAGGACAGCCCTCCCTAGACTTCCCCCTTCCTCTATCTGTCCAGTTTCCCTAAAGGGGCTGTCCATTATCAATTCCAACCTGAGCTCTGCTGCTGCCTTCACCCACACCCCCAGCAACCTGACTTAAGGAATCTGGGAGCCTGGTCAGTCCCAGGACCACCTTTAAGTGGAGAATGCACCTGTGGTCCCCTCCATTAGTTAGTTTGGGTGATAGTGGCTGAAGGGACTAGGAAGGGGTTCCCCACTGCTCTGGACCTGATGTTGGAAAACCCCCGCTCCTCCCTACTCCATTCCCCCTCACTTCTGGAGGAGACTAGCCCCATCCTGCAGTGAAATCACAGTGCCCACCCTCTCCAATCTTCTATTTTTTAAAATAGATTTGTTTATTTACTTTTAGTTTACAAGATTCAGTTCCACAATCCTTTACGTTTCAAATTTTCTCCCCTCCTTCTCCCCATCCCCCACCCCCTCCATGGCAGCATGCAATCAAGTATAGTATCTGCAAATAATTTCACATTGGACATTAGTCTGGTTCTGTAGAAGGGCTATAACCAATGGAGCGGATAAAGGGAAAAAAGAAAATGACGAAAACTTGAAAATGAACAATAGCATGTAGATGGGAGATAAAAAGGAATATAGCTTCTTCTCAGCGGTACATTGCACATACACAAAAATTGGCCATGTGGTAGGGCATAAAAACCTCACAATTCACTGCAGAAAGGCAGAAAAATTAAACGCATCATTTTAAGATCATGATGCCATAAAAATTACATGCAATATAGGGCCATGGGAAGACAGGCAAAAACTAAATAGAAACTAAATAATTTAATCCTAAAGAATGAGTGGGTGAAACAAGAAACTATAGAAACATTCAGTAACTTCATTAAAGAGAATCACAGTAATGAGACATCATAGAAAAACTTGTGGTTTTCACCCAAGGCAGTTCTTAGGGGAAGTTTTATGTCCCTGAATGCATACATGAATAAATCATAGAAAACAGAGGTCAATGAATTGGGCGTGCAACTGAAAAAGCTAGAAAAGGAACAAATCAAAAATTCCCGATTAAATACTAAATTAGAAATAATGAAAACCAAAGGAGAGATTAATAAAATTTAAAGCAAGAAAACTATTGAACTTACAAAATTAAGAGTTAGTTGTATGAAAAAACATGAAGTCGATAGAATCTTAATCAATATGATAAAAAAAGAAAGAAGAAAACCAAATTTCAAGTATCAAAAAAGAAAAGGGAAAATATATATCCAATGAAGAGGAAATTAAAACAATGACTAGGAATTAGTTTGCCCAATTATACGCACATAAGTTTACAATATTAGTGAAATGGATGAATAGTCACAAAAATATTAGGTTCCCAGACTAACTGAAGAAGCAAATTGCTTAAATAGTCCCATCTCAGAAAAATAAATTGAACAAGGTGTCAGAGAACTCCCTAGGAAAAAATCAACAGGACCAGATGGATTTACTAGAGAATTCTATCAAACGTTTAAAAATCAATTGATGCCAATACTCTACAAACTATTTAGGAAAATTGGAGATGAAGGAGTCCTGGCAAATTCTTTTTATGACACAAATATATTGCTGACACCAAAATCAGGGAGAGACAAAACAGAGAAAGCGAATGATAGACCAATCTGCCTCATGAATATAGATGCAAAAATTTTAAATACAATAAAAAGGAAAAAAGAATTCAGCAACTTATCACAGGGATAAGATATTGTCATCAGGTTAGATTTATTCCAGGAATGCAAGGATGGTTCAGTATTAGGAAAACCAGCAGTATCATTGATCATATCAACAATACAACTACCAGAAACGATATGATTATCTCAATAGATTCAGAAAAAGTTTTTGACAAAATACAACATCTATTCCTATTAAAACACTAGAAAGTATAGGAATAAATGGAGTTTTCCTTAGAATAATAGGTAGTATTTACTAAAAGTCGTTATCAAGTATTATATGGAATGGGGATAAACTAAAAGCGTTTCCAATAAGATCAGGGGTGAAACAAGGATGCCCACTATCACCACTCTTATTCATTCCAGTACTAGAAATGTTAGCAGTAGCAATTAGAGTAGAAAAAGCCATCAAAGGAATCAAATTAAGCAAAGAAGAAAATAATCTATTACTCTTTGCAGATGTTCTGATGATATGCTTGGAGAATCCTAGATAATCAAGTAAAAAATTCATTGAGACAAAAAATAAATTTAGCAGAGCTGCAGGATATAAAATGAACCCACATACATCCTCAGCATTCCTATATATTTTCAACAAAGTCCTACAGCAGGAGATAGTAAGAGAAACTCCATTTAAAGTTGCTATAGACACTATAAAATATTTGAGAATGTACATGACAAAACAAACCAAACGAAGTAGAACAGAATTGCAAAGCACTTTTCACATGAAGAAAATCGGATCTAACTAATTAGGAAAACATCAGTTGCTTGTGGCTAGGTCGAGGTAATACAATAAAAATCTCAATTTTGCCTAAACTGTATTACATATTTACTGCCATACCAATCAATCTACCAAAAACTTATTTTATAGACCTAGAAAAAATAGTGACAAAATTCATTTGGAAGAACAAAAGGTCCAGAATATCAAGGCAATCAGTGAAAAGAAATGCTAGTGAAGGTGGCCTAGCAGTACCAGTTTTTAATCTCTTTTATAAAGCAGCAGTCATCAAAACTGCTTGGTACTGGCTAAGGAATAGTGTAGGCAATCAGTGGAATAGATTGGATACAAAATACTGAGTAGTCAACCATTATAGTAATATACAGTTTGAAAAGCCCAAAGACCAAAGTTTTGGGGATAAGAAGTATGTATTTGACAGCAACTGCTGGGAAAAACTGGGATATAACATGGCAGAAACTGGGCAAAGACCATCATCTAACGCCATACACCAAAGTCAAGTCTAAATGGGTGCACAATCTAAGTATAAAGGCTGATACTGTAAGTAATCTGGGAAAGGAAAGGATAGTTTACCTGTCAGATTTATGAAGTAGGGAAGACTTTGTCCCATCCTCTATTAAGTGAAAGTCTTCTTTGTCTGGAAGAGAAAGTTACTATGGCGAGCTGGAGGAGATTTACATGCCTGGCAGCCACTTTCCTTTCCTTCCACATTTCTGTTTTGACCATCACCCTCAGGTTTTTCCTGTCCCAATTTAATTGGGGGGGATAGGGGACTTGAGAATGTACTTAAAGGGAGCTATTGACTGAATGGGCATTGACTCACTCATTTTGAGAACATGAAAATGCATTAGTTAAAGATGCCATCCTGGTCCATCTGCACACATTCTGAGAATATCAGTTTACTGGACCCAGATGGTCCTGGAGGAGAAAGTGAGGCTCGTGACCTTGCACAGCTCTCCCTGCCTCAAATCAAAGTCACCTGTAAGTCATGTCATCATCTCCCTGATATCATGGTCTTCAAGAATGAAGAACAAATACGACAACAACAAGCCAGCCTTCCCCTCTTTTACCCCTTCTTCCAGACTGACTCATTCCTGAGGGTCCTGCTTTTGCCTAAGTGGCTGTGATTGAGGTAAGCACTTCCTCTCCTTCTCCTGCCTCAGCCCTTCCCTTTCTTCTCCCTCTCTTCTCTCACGTCCTCCCCACTTTTTCATAAACCCCTTCCCCACTTGCCTTTGCTTAGTGTTCTACAGGCTGTGTGTAAGAGTGGGTTGGAAGGTCCTGGAAATATCAATACTTTTTTTATATGTGTATGATATATGAAGATAGGATCACCTTTCTGTGTGTGTGTATGTGTGTGTGTGTGAGAGAGAAATAAAGAGAGAGAGAGAGAGAGAGAGGGAGAGAGAGAGATACAGACAGACAGGCTTTGTGTGTGGGTGTGGATGTGGGTGTGTGACTATGTGTAGGTGGATATGTTCAGGGGTGATCCTGTTTGTGCCTGCTGCTCCTGCCTAGGGCCTTCTTATATTCCCAGACTTTTTTCTGGAGGTCTGGGCCTTGGGAAGTCTTCAGTTGGGGTTAATTCAGTGAAGGACAGCAGGGACAAGCGTTTGACTTCACTCTGTCCCTCATCTCCTCTGGAGGATATTTGATTCATTCTTAATCCCTTTCTCCTTTCCTTACTCGACCTTGAGCCTGGGGAGACAGGAGACAATCTAGGAAGTCTTTCCCTCCCCTTCTCCCTGTCATCTCTTTCTTTTGGCATCATTTAATTTAACAGCAAATTTGTTTTTGCTTCTAGTGTCAACAAGCACCAGGCAAAAGAGGTGTTTCCATGGACCTTATTGTTGAACAGAAAGACAGGCCTGTCCCTGAACCTGTGGATCTCTTTGATTTAAAATCTCAAAAAAGACAGGGGTGTTAATGTACACTTCTCTCATAATGAGCGATTTGAAACATCTTGTCACAAGGCTCTTGATAGCTTGTATTACTTCCTTGGAAACCTTTCTGTTCCTCTGATTTACTGGAGAATGGCTCTTAATCTTGCAAACTGGAATAAGTTCCTTTTCTGTGTTGCACTTGCAACAATCCTTAGAGAACGTTACTGCAGAGATGCTTTTCTTCACTTAACTGTTACCCTTCTCATTTTAACTGGATTTGCTCAGTTTATGGAAAAACATGTCCCCTTTTGAGAACCTTTTCTTCTTAATGACTTCATTGGGGTATAATGGAGTTTTGTTTTAAAAATTTTGGATGATTTTCTTACCGTCTTTGCCTATTTTCAACTCACTTTTGTTAACTGGATTGTCACTGAGCCAGTCTCTCACCTGAGAATGCTCAAATACCCACAAAGCAGACCTAGTGACAGGAGTGCCAGTAATAAAACAGTTTAATTAATCACTTTCAGAGTGAGGAATGTTCTCTTTGTTGAAGTAAAATCCCAGGTTATATGCTTAAATCATAACTAGAGAAGAAGGGGGAAGGTAGATTATAAACCATCATGTAGCTGTTTCCCATGAGAATCACAAAGTCCTGCAATGCCACAGTTCTGGAGTCATTTTAGCGTGGGCTGTGACTATGTGTATTGGCAAGTGCCCCAGCACACCCAGGATGGCCTGCTAGCACAGATTCTTTTATCTGTTTTTAAAGGAGTCGACAGTCTTAATTTAGTTATGTTCACTAGTTCAAGGAAAAGGCCAGCATGCTGAATGAGGAGAAAATACAGAGAATATAACACAGAGATACAAAAGAGAGGGCTCATACTGTCTGAAGAAGGTAATACAACTACCTGTTTGTACCATGGATAAGGAGAGCACAAACCAATGAGTAGTGGATGGGCTCTTAACAAACAGCTACTCAGAATCCTGTCCATGGAATCAAGAGTACCTTCCCATACACAATACCCCTAGCGAAATCCCAACCTCCAAGAATATGAAAAAAGACTTGGCCCCTGATTGGCTCATAGACAGGAGGCACAAAACCCATGTGGCTCATAAGAACCATGAATTATCAGGGTTCAAAGGAGATTTTTCCCTCAGATATTTACAATTTCTGCTCAGCCTAGGAAACTGAACTTGAGAAAGAGAACAACAAAAATGTCACCTGGCTTGTTCTTGCCCAAACAAGAAGTTGTCCAAACAACTTCTAAGGTATCCCATGAGATAGCTGAAGTTTCTCTTGCTCTTTCCTTAAAAGGCAGTTTACATTTTCTGTGTAATTTTCTGTGCATAAAGCTATTTTTGGGAGTTCCTAATTCAGGGGGGAAAATTAGAGTTATTCCTCAGAGTGGTTGGTGAATTTTGAAGTGATTGAGCACTTGTGAAACTGCTTGGCACTAAGAATGAGCTCTTTTCTTAGCCTTCCCTGGCCTCAAGGCAGCCTCCTGGAAATTGGCTTGGCAAGGGTCTTCCGGGATCTCTGAAGTCCTCCATCAAGGTTGTTCAGTGGTTAGAGTACTGGACCTGGAGTTTGTAAGAACTGAGTTCAAACCTAGCTTTAATCATTTGCTATTTATGCAATCTTGGGCAAAGGCATTTCAGACTCTACCTAGTGAAGCACTCTTTGTTTTTTCAGCCTCCTCAGGAAGATTTAGAGCTCATCTGAATGTGTCTATGGTCTTACACAGTGGTCTGGGGCACTAAGAGTTTAGGTGACTTGACTGTGGCCATGCCGCTAACATGGGTGCAAAGGAGGACTTGAACTGAAGCTGGTAGTCTGTCTTTGGGCTTCAGAGCATCCCTCTATTCCATCCAGATAGTTTAAGCATCACCTATTTCATGAAGCCTCTCTTGATTCTAGATGCTCCTGGCCTGGCTCCACATCTGCCTCCTAGTTTGCCTTCATTTGTCTTCATTCTCAGTATAATTTGATGTATTTTCTGTCTCATGGGAATTTAAGCTTCTCCTCGTTAAGGACTGTGTCTTCAATAGTCTTTGTTTCTGCAGAATCTAGCAGTGTGGCTCTTACGCAGGTTAGAAATAACTGTTGATTGCTTCATTAGGCTCTTACGCAGGTTAAGAAATAACTGTTGATTGCTTCATTAGGCAATTGTTCTCTTTTATGTGCTCAGCAGACAGGAGGAGCTTAATCTATAACTATACAACGAAGATATTAGTGAGTTGTACGTCTAAGCTAGACCAATTATTACTGTTGTTACTTATACCTCATATATGATTTTCAACAGTTCTTACTATTATTTTACCAGTCATATCTCATTCATGTTGAGTTATCAAACTTCTGCCAATTTCTTTTCACTTATGCCATCTTTTATTTATTTATTTTTTTGTCAACTGCAAACAGTTCTTGTTTTGCATAAGTGGACCCTTGGGCAAATCTCTAAGGAGAATGATTCATAAGTAATGTGATATTGTCCATGGGCCTGGATAAAAGGGAAGAGGGGGTAAGGGGGACTCATCCCTGTGAAAGGACAGGTCCAGAAGAGAGTTACAGAACATACGGGGAATGTGGACAGAGAAGCAAGAGAAGGAAGAGGATACGTTTGGTGTTGTGGCCAGCCACATGATGTGGGCACAACTGAGAGGAAGAACGTGAAGGCGACAGCCACATGGAGGCCAGACATGGCCACACAGAGAAGAATACTGGGGACAGATGGACCAAGAAAGACACATGGTTCCCTAGCACTGATAAGCAGAAAACAAACACTTGGATGCCAGACACAAGGATAAATGGGCAAAGCAGCCTAGTCTCCTCTCTCAGCACTGGATGTCTCAAGCCAAGCTCTGATCCTGAGGCTGCAGAGAGGGAAGGAATCTCTCTGCACCTTCAAGACCTCCTTCTTTCCTCTTTATCCCTCGCCACATATACCCTTTAGATCCTTGACCTCAATTCAAACTTTTTCATTGATGTTTTCTGTATCTTACATCATGGTATCCCATGTATCCCTGCCTCTCCCTCTTCTCTTCCCTGAGAGCCATGTCATGTGACAAATGGTATTTTTTATTTTAGGAAGTAAAAGCACTCAACATAATTATAGTACACAGAGGAAAAGACAATGGTGGCACAACACACTCTCTGACAGCATTCCAGTTACTACAAGTTTACTCTCTGTGGAAACACATCTACCCTCAAAAGATTCAGAGGAAAAGATAATTGTGGCGGGAGACACCTTTTCTGGCAACATTCCTGTTATTATAGGCTTACTCTCTGGGGAAGCACATTTAACCTCAGAACATTCAGTAGATGAGACATTTGGGCTTGAAGACACTCTCTGAGAACATTCTCCTTACTACAGGCTTACTCTCTGAACACTCAGAGGAAAAGATAATTGTGGTGGGTGATACCCTTTCTGGCAAAACTCCTGTTACTATAGGCTTACTCTCAGGGGAAGCACATCTAGCCTCAGAACACTGAGAAGACAAGACATTTGGGGTTGAAGACACTGTCTGAAAACATTCTACTTACTGCAGGCTTACTCTCTGAACACTCAGAGGAAAAGATAATTGTGGCGGGAGACACCTTTTCTGGCAACATTCCTGGTACCATAGGCTTACTCTGAGGGGAAGCACATCTAGCCTCCAAACATTCTGCGGATGAAATACTTATGGGTGGAGACACATATTCTGAGAACATTCTACTTACTACAGGCTTGCTTTCTGGGGAAGCACATCTAATCTCTGAAGACTCAGAGGAAAAGATACTTGAGGAAGGAGACAGTCTCTCTGTGAACACTCTGGTTACTACACGCTTACGCTCTGGGGAAGCACATCTAGCCTCCAAACATTCAGTGGATGATTTACTTATGGTTGGTGACACATATTCTCAGAACATTCCACTTACTAAGGGCTTACTCTCTGGGGAAGCTCATCGAGAGAACAAAAAAGAGAATATTTAATGAAATAGATGCCTTTGAAGCATTCCTGATGAAAAGACCAGAGCTGAAGAGAAAATATGACATTCTAATACAAGACTCAAAAGAAACATTAAAACGTAAATATGAAAGAGAAATCATAAGCAATTCAATGAAGTTAAAATCCATAATTTTCTATAATGGAACACCTATCTTCTAAGTTTTTTATCATTATCAGAGCAGTAAGGAGGATTCTATATTGAAAGAGTATTAGGAAGTGAACCACTTAAGTTGGGATGATGTAAATAACATCGATAGGGGAGAAATCAGGATATCCTGGGAGAAGGCAGAAGGGAAAGAAAGAATGGGGGGATTGGTCTCACATAAAAGTGTGATAGGAAAGGCTTCTACCCTGGAGAGGATAATGAAACAGGGAGTGACTAATGCTCGAACATAAGTCAATATCTAAATTGGTTCAAAAAGAGAAAATATTTTTATTCTTATTTCTATCTGTATCTATACATACTTACACAATTGGTCATAAAAATCATCTTACCAGAGAGGTAAGTAACAGAATTGGAAAAGAGAAAGAAAAAGTATTTATAAAAAGGAGGGTCAATAAAATAATGCAGTGCTTATTTGTAAAACCAAATTTAGAGTGGGTATAGGATAAGGAGAGAGAGAGGAGGAGAAACAGAAGAACACTGGGTGGAGGGAAATGCATAGTTAGTAATCCTTCCTGTGTGAATGGAATATACTCACTCAGAAAACAGAAGTGGGGAGCAAAATAGCTTAGAAACCAGTGTCCAGCAATACCTTTGTTTGTTTGTTAATGAGAAACTCATTTGAAACAAAGAGGGAACCAGAGTTCAAATAAGGGGCTAGAGCAGAAACTCTTCTACCTCAACTGAAGTAAAAAATTGAGGCGTAGCAATCATGATGCCAGCCCAAGCAAAAGCAGATATAGCCCTATTAAAAGGAGTAGGCATGGAAACTACATACAACGAAGTAATGTATTTGGGAAATGGCATAGCATTTATAATCTAGGAGGAAAAGTTAAATGATTTACAGGAAGGAATGGATAGTAGTGGGGGACCTCATTTTCCTTCTGAGAGCTAGAGAAACCTAACCATAAAATGATTAAGAAAGAAGGTAAGAGTCACAGAATTTCAGAAAACTTAGATGTTAAAGAATTCTGGAGAAAAGTGAATAGGAATAGAAAGGCATACAGACAAGATGTTACGTTATGTAAATAAACAATATACAAATTGGACTTTATGTGAGGAAGAATTCTTCATTTGCCAAAAAATTGCAACCCCTTTAAACTTTATTGTAATATACCTAGATCCCTTTCTGCTTCGGCTCCTCTACTTGGTGCTCTGTGGCCTCCAGCCACCCAACCAATGCCATTCCCTAACTCCCCCAAAAGAAACAGTTGAAGAAATCCTCCACGTGAAAGCAAAAGAACCAACCTGGAGAGAGAAAGGTACCACCACTTCTGGATCTGGCCTTACCTTGAATCCTCCAGTGCTGAGAGAGAAGACCTTGATTTCAGGCTACCCACTCTTCAGAGAGTTTGGTCCCTGAATTTTGGTATTTTGTCCTTACACACTGTAGTACTGTGTGTGTGTCCCTGGTCTCCACCACGTGTCCCCTATTGTGTCCTGCACGCATCTGTGTCTGGCCCCTATGTGCCTGCCTGCTTGCATGTTCTTCCTTTCACTTCCAGCCAGGAACTCATGTGGCTGGCCTATCCAGCCATGTGTTCCTCCTCCTGCTCTTGTTTCTCTGTGCCTAACCCCATGTGTCCTTGAACCATAGGCCAACCCCTCTTCCACCAGGGTGCAGACGCCTCCCTGCCGTTTTCCCCATCCTTGGGTAAATTCCCTTTATGGAAAGGGTATGTAGAACTTTCCACTTATGTCGCTGTTGTTTTAATGTTTATTTTATAATTTATTTTTTCCTCAACGACATGTAAAAACAATTTTTAACACTCCTCTTTAAAATTTTGAATTCCAAGTTCTCTCCTCTTCTCTCTCTCGGTCACAACCCTTTACCTCCAAAACTCCCATTGAGGAGGCATGTTATTTGATATAGAGTATACTTCTGTGATCCTGCAAAAATATTTCTATATTGATTATATTTAAAAGAAAATACAGACCAGAACAAACTCTCAAGAAAAACAGAGTTTAAAAAATGTATGCTTTGATCTGTTTTCAGACACCATCATTTCTTTTTCTGGGGATGGATAACTTTTTTCATCATAAGTGCTTCAGACTTGCTTGGACCTTTATATTGCTGAGAATAAAGATATTGTTCATACCTCATCATCTTATAATAGAACTGTGACCGTTCTCTTAGGTATCATGTTTTCCTGGCATTACTCATTTCATTTTCTCTTGTTTCATACATGAGTTTAGGTATTATGTTTTTACATATTTTCATTATATATATATATATATATATATGTATATATATTATATATAAATATACATTTATTTATATATACATATAAATAAATAAATAATATAAAATTATAAATCTTTTATATAAAAAAAACTTTTAGGATTATCTGATGCCATCCTGATCATCGTTTCTTATACTGTTATTGCATTCTATTACAATCATATACCACAAAATAATCACCATCGCACCAACTGAAGCTCATCCACTCAGTTTCTGGTTCTTTGCCACCAGAAAGAGCTGCTATAAATATTGTTTTCTTTAATTTTAATTCATTTATTGGTTACATCATTCATTTCCACAAGGTTTTGAGTTACAAATTTTCTCCCCATTTTGCCCCTACCTACCAGCCCAGAACACTGATCCCACTGTAAGACCCCTCCCACAATCTGTTCCCTTTTATGCCCTCCTCCAACACCC
>JAQQSW010001614.1:0-10867 GCA_028646575.1 Pseudocheirus occidentalis
CGAGAAAATCGAGTGAAGGGTTGGTAATGATCTCATTAATTGTATCAGTGTATAACATTAGCGCAACCAGGCTGCACAGTGGTTGGAGTGTCAGGCCTGAAGTCAGGAAGACTCCTCTTTCTTAGTTCAAATTCAGCCTTAGATATTCACTAGCTCTATGACCCTGGGCAAGTCACTTAACCCTGTTTGCCTCAGTTTCCTCCACTGAAACATGAAGTGGAGAAGGAAATGGCAAGCCACTCCAGCATTATTGCCAAAAAAACCCCAAATGGGGTCATAAAGAATCGGGCACATCTGAAAAAGGGCTGAACAATAGCAACAAGACCACTAGATAGTCCAGACCCATGAACAAGTGGGAGTACAGCCAGAAGAGGGTAACCAATCGGTGAGAAAACTATAGAATATGATTTAGGAGAACTGGTTGAAAGAACTACAGATTTTTTTGTTTCCTTATATATGTGACAGTTGTTTTCATTACACACATATATACGTGCCACCTGGATAAAATGTTAACTCTGAATGTAAGAATTGGTTGTTATTTGTTGTTGCACTGTGACTTGCATATAGAGAGGAAGGATGGTATTATGGGTAGTAACAGCAATAGTTAGCACCCTGTAATATTTTAAAATTTGTGAGGACTTTACATGTTTTATCTCATTCTCATCTTAACTCTGGTAGGTAGAGGCTATAATTATCCCCATTTGATAGATGAAGAAGTAAGTCTGAGTGCAACAAAAAAACTTGTCCAGGGTCATGATAAGATAATGAGAAATCAATAACTCATGGCTAATAAGAAACAGGATTTGAACTTAGGTCATCATGATGCCAAGACTAGTGCTAAGCCATCTAAAGTGCTGGACCCAAATTCAAGAAGATCTGAGTCTGAATCCCAATTCAGACACATGCAGCTTATATGACTCTACTCAGGCATGTAAACTCTCTGAGACTTAGTTTCCTCATCTACAAAAAAAACAATCATAAAAAGCAACTACCTCACAAGGTAATGGTGAGGATCAAATGACATCACATATTCAAAATGGTGGGCAATCCTAAATTGTCATCATTGTTGTCATCGTCATCGTTGTTATTAATTTAAATTTTAAATATTTAAATTGTTAAATTTAAATATTAACCTAGTGGAGAGGTAGCCTGATGTAATGGTTTTAGAGCTGATCTTGAAGACAGGAAAATTTGGGATCAAGTTTAGTCTCTGACATGTATGCATAATGTGTGCCCCTGAGTAAGTCATTTAACTTTTTAGTTTCTAGTCAAGTCTCTAAGAATATGAATTGAAAATAAGATGCTGACCTGCTTTGGTAGAGAGTTTCCTTTTCTTGGAGTTTCTTAACCTGTTGAAATCATAACTCCAATCCCTAACCATATTGAGTCTATTGAAGAGAGGACAGGACATGAAGAACTGGGGGAAGGGGAAAGGAGGGAAAATTATGGATTTGTTTAAAGACTTTTCATTTCAACCCAAATGACTAAGAACTAAGAAATCTAGGTAGAATTTGCAGAGAATCAGAATTAAGAATATCATAGGGGAAAAAAACAGACTTCCTAATAATTGTTAGAACAAACCGAAAGTAGATACACCATCTCAGGAGGTCATAGGTTGCATTTCTCTTGTGGTCATGAGATACATGATTGGGCACTGGTTTATTTGTTACATTTTACCAGAGAGACAATTTCATACATGGGTTCCCTTCATCTCTGAGATCCTGTAATAAAATCTCTTTTTCATTGTGCTATTTATATTATTAAAATTAATGCTATAATGAGTATATTCATTCAATTAACATTTATTCCCCAATGAGTTAATAAACATTAAGTGCCTTCTATGTGTCAGGCATTGTGCTAAGATCTAGAGATACAAAAATAGGTAAAAGGGAGTCCCTGCCCTCAAGAAGCTTACAGTCTAATGATGGAGACAACAAGCAAATAATTATGTACAAACAAGCTATATGCAGAATAAACATAAAATACTTAAAAGAAGGAAAGTGCTACATTTAAAAAGCAGTTAGGGAAAGCCTGCCAAGTTTAAGTCACTGTACTCTGTCTTGGGGTATATAAAAATGAAGCAACAATGAAAATCTCTGCCTTCAAAGGACTTAGATACCACATATATATATATATATATATATATATATATATATATATATATATATATATATATATATATATATATATATATAAAACAGGTACACAGAGAAAGCACTAAGAACTAAAGGGTTCTTAGTCCTGATCGATATCTGGCCACTGGAACCAGATGACTGGAGGAGGAGAAAGTGAGGCTGGTGAATTTGCACAGCACTCCCTCCCTCAAATCAAAGTTAATTGCAATTCATGTCATCATCTCCCTGATGTCATGCTCCTCTTCCAGAACAAAGGATGAACTACACAACTTGTAGGAGATGGCACATGATCTGAGAATTAAAGGAAGCTTAGTATTCTTAGAGGCAGAGGTGAGGAGCAAATGAGTACATATCAGGGATAAGGCATGGTGAGTGTATGCAAATGCACAAAGGTGAGATATGGAAGATTGAGTTTGGATAATAGCTAAGTCCTGTTTAACTAGAATATAGAGCATTTGGAGGATAATAATGTTCATCAAGTGTGGCAAGGTAGGTTGGAGCCAGAATGTGGAGTACCTTCAAAATGAGGGCATGGAGATTGTAATTTATCCCGGAAAAACTGACAATTTTTCATCAGGGAAGAAGAGTGGTCACACCTATGACTCAGGAATATTATTTCATTTTGGTAGAAGTGAGGAGGATTGGATGGAGAGTTCTGAGCCTAGAAACAGGGAGACTAATTAAGAACCTCGTGATAGCCAAGGGAAATAGACAATGAAGCCTGAACTAGAGCATTGGCAGTATGAGTGGAGAGAAGACCATGTAGAATTAGAATCACCAAGCAAAGTCCAGGATAACTCCAAGGTTGCAAATTTTCTCCTTGAATCAATTATACAAGTAGTCTATAAATGAGTATAATTATAGACACATTAACCATCTTATGTTAAAATGTCTTGATTTATGGACTATTTGATGAAAATTCACAATATTTCTGAATTTTATTTTATCCAAAATTAACTGTGAGATACCACCATGAAATTCATTTAAGGAGAATTATTTTTAAGCAGCATCTGCCACCAAAAATTTAACATTAATGAGACTAAGATCATGTCTACGTAATACGTCAAGGATTTATTTTTGTATGATAATCAGGAAAAAAAATCTGTGGAAGTAATTGCTTTATACAGGGAGATGTGAGGATTAGATTGTTAATATAGAAACTCAGAGTCAGAATTGGCATTTTTTTCCACCTGAGGAAAAGATCTCAGTTTAGTTTATAGGTTGAGGGTAAGAGGACCAAGTTTGGGGAAAAAAAAAACTCACCTGGAGTTTGTCTGCTAGAGAGAAGAAAGGGTTCTGTCAGAGGCCTTCTATTTTGACTAATTATTCTTGCTAATCATGTGTAAAGCTCAGTTGTTCCTGAGCTGTGGTTAGTGCCCCTCCAAAGCATTATGATCTGGGGGGAAATAACCTAGTTGCCCTATCCCAGTTGTAGCTAAATCATTTGTTTTAATGGTATATTTATTCTGACTGGCAGGTTAGAGTTGTGCATAAAGAAAAGACCTTGGAAAAATCCTTTCATGAATATTACTGCAGTCAATGAGTTTGGGGCCTAAAATATCTCGAAATTCTTTCAGTTCTCAGAATTGAGAAGCCCTGGATTCTGGTCTGACCTCTGACACATGCTGACTAATTGTGGGCAAGTCACTAAACCCCTCGGTGCCAGAGGCAACTCAATAAGATCAAAAGTTTTAGAATAAGTATTGGTCTGCATTCATAACCTCACTGGAAAATCCCTTATGCCAATACAATCATAATGGTCAGCAGGAAAAACAACAACTCACTCACATGAGGACATTTTTGTTTTTCACAGAAGAACCTGGCCAATGAATACAGTCAATAAGAGAGCTGTCAAACCTCAGGATCCCAACAGTCCTGAGTGAGGCAGGAACTAGATTAAAATGTAATTAGGAGAGGAAGTGGAGGCTACATATCCCAGAATTCAACGCTCTCCCCTCCTTTCTGCTGTGGTTGCCTTTGGGGCTACAGAAGCGCCTCAGCCATGGCTATTGCATACCCCGTGGCCGTGGGCCTCAACAAGGGCCACAAAGTTACCAAAAACGTTTCAAAGCCGCGACTGCCACCGCTGCCGTGGGCGTTTGACCAAAGTTTGACCGAAGTTTGACAAAGTTTGTGATAGATATGATCCTGGAGGTGTGTGGATTTGCCCCTTATGAGAGGTGGGCCGTGGAATTGTTAAAAGTCTCCAAGGATAAAGGAGCCCTTAAATTCATCACAAAAGGGGTGGGAACTCACAGCTGAGCCAAGAGAAAGAGGGAGGAACTCAGCAATGTCCTAGCTGCCATGAGGAAGGCTGTTGCCAAGAAGGACTAAACTGGACCCTGTCAACCCTCCCCTAACTTATACAATAAAGATTTGACAAATAGAAAAAAAAATGTAATTAGGAAATATTTTACCAAATACATAAATGTAAAATAAAACTTTCGTAATATTGCATTTTAAAACTGTCAGTATGTAAACTGGATTTAGCAACCCTGTTTATTTGAGGTTGACACCACTGAGCCATACCTTGTACCCGTGCTTTATTTATTACCATATAGTTCCGTGTAGAAATGAAACAGAGACAGATAGAGAGATGGAGAAAAACACAGAGATATACAATAGGGAGACAGAGAGAAAAAAAACAGGGAGAGAGAAATAGAAAACAAAAATAGGTTATTTAGCCTTTTAGGAGAGAAGTGGAAAAGCCATAGCCATCTTATACGCTCTGACATTTTGTCCTAAGTTTTTTCATTAATCAACTAACATTTTAAAAGCGCTTACTATGTTATTAGGCTTTGTGATAAGTAATAGTTCTACCAAGACAAAAGTAAACTGTCTCTGCCCTCAGAGAACTTGCCTTCTAATGAGGAAGATCTACCCATACATCAATACAATGAATGCAAGATACCTCCTGAAAAAAATAATTCCAGCATATTAAAAATGGAGGAATGATTTTTTTTCATTCTCTGGTATGTTTGCTGATATTAGGTGGATTCTCTTAAAACTGACTTTGGAAGATGAGCATATTTGCTCCTTAGAGATCTAACTTGAATTCATATGGTGAACTGCAGATGTAGAAAAATAATTAGAATAATTTGAAGGAAGAAAAAAATTGGGTCATTAAGTTACACAGAAATTCTAAAAGTTCCCACTTTGTCTTTAATATGTAGGTACACATTCTTTGACCTACTTGACTTCAGGGGGTAGACCAAGAAACAACAGGTAGAAATTTTAAAAGACAAATTTAATCTTAATGAAGGAAACTCTTCCTAACAATCAGAGTTCTCTAAAAGTAGAATGGAAGTAGTCAGTTCCCCAAACACCAACCACTGCCATCACCACTGCCATCACAATTGGAGGTCTTAAAGCAAAGGATGAATGACTACTTGTCAGATTCCTTTCCAGTTATGGTTTGTACTTAAGGGCTTCTGAGGTCCCTTCTATCTTTGGGGATGTGTGATCCTATAGTTCAATTTTTCATTCAATGAATTGCTTTCCAGCTGCTTCTGGAAGTAGACATAGCAAAATCATGCAAAATATCTTGGGAGAATATGCTATAAACAGCAGCAGAGAATTTCATTTTGAAATACCTTTGATTTCCCAGCCACAGTTCCGGTGTTTGCTTAAGTTTAAAAGAGCCATTGGAATTCTTTGGTATTCATTTCAGCAAAAATTTGAAACAGTATTGTTTAAAGTTCACTTACTTCAAATATGGCAATAGGTCCTTTGGTGAAACCCTTCTTATTCTAGCCCAGATGGAAAGACTGTGAAAATATTCTGTTATCTTGCTGAATCTATTTTCAAAGAATGGATGAAACCAGGAAAAGTAATGGTCAAAACAGTCTCTGTTTTGATTCAGAGTTTGATAGTTTGTATTTAAGCCATAGTAGTCCATCTTTCTTCATTATATTGAAGAAAATACCTTACTCTTTCCCTTTACTTTTCTATTCACAAGGAAAGTTTTCTGGACTACATGGCTAATCTGCTCCTGATGCCTGAGAGGTGTGTAACTACTCAGGCAACCTTGATTTATGATCTAAAAGCCAAAGTCATTAGTAAAATGCTCTTTGGCTAGTGGAGACTGAAACAATGATGTATGGAGGTATGAATTTTCACTCATTTAAAGTCATTTGGGTACATTTTTTTACCTCCCTTTAAGTTATTTAAAAAATATTTGTCTAGTGAATGAGATGCATCTGAAATATTGAACACCATTACATTATTTTCATTTTATCATTCTGTGTGTATGCATATACACATGCATTTATAAACATGCTTATATACATGTATATGTATAAACATATATACATGCATATGCACCTACACACATATATGTACTTCTGTAATGTTAATGGGAGCTGAAGGTCTTTGCCACCCATTAACAGGTCGCTTGTGTAGCTCAACAAGAGAAGCTTGATTAAGGTGGCTTGTTTTTCAGGAAGGTACATACTCTTTGTTACTTTATAATTAGGGAGTGGGTCACTAGGGTTGTGATGCCCTTTGACCCTGAAGAAGTATACATACATACACACACATACATATATACATACATACATACATACACACTCTGAGGTTAGCATTTTGCTTTGAGGCTAATGGGGAAGAGTGTGTAATTTGGCCAAAAAAGACCCTGTGTAGCTGTTGAGGAGCCCCCCAACTTTGAAAACCCTGATGTTGGAGCTTCTCTCTGTGGCAACTAACTATGTATGTATATAATGGTCAGACAGCTAGAAACTGTTGATCTGTTGAATTGTGTTATTTTCTCTGTCTTTTTTTTTTGTCTGCTTATAATTTCTGAAGTTCAGGGTGCTAATTTTTTCCCCTGAACTAAGTGAATGATATATGTGTGTGTGTATTTCTGTGTGTGTATCCATATGTGTGTATATGTGTGTATAAAAATTTAAAGATTGTTGTCCCCTTTAAAGTTGCTTCAAAGCAGATCAAAGAACCTGTGCTAGCAGCCATCCTGGATATAGTAGAGTGCTTGATGTTACAACTTGTCCTCCCTATTTTAATGGAAATTCAATGTAAGTAAAGATTGTTTCATTCTTTTTATTAGTATCCGCAACATCTACCACAGGAATTTAATAAATATTTGTTGATTCACAAAGCCAAGTCAACAAGCATTTATTAAGTACTCATTATGTGCCAGGCACTGTGATAAATATTGAAGATACCAAAAAAAGAGACAGTCCTCAATATCAAGGAACTCATAATCTAATTGGGGAGCCAAGATGCAAGTAGTAATATACAAACAAATTAGGTAGGTAGGTAGAAATAAAGATAGATGGATATCTTTAAAGGAATTTAAAAAGGAATTCATTAATAATCATCTTATTTTTTATACCAAACAATCAAATTTGGGGCTAGAGGGTCCTCACTGAAAGCCTCACATTTATTTTGTCTTCCTTTTTATTAACACAGTACCTGGCACCTAGGGATAAGGCCTGGAAATCTGGTTTTATTGTTATAGGGAACCCCCATAGGAGGAAAATCCATCAAGGCTGGTCAGCATTTGCTCTGGAATATAAAGAGAGAGTTTCTTGGGGCAAAGGGTTAGGTGACTTGCCCATAATCACATAGCCAACATATATCAAAGGTAAGGCTTGAACACAGGTCTTCTGGCTTTAAAGCTGACTTTCTATTGGCTTTCTGTAAGCTATATTGCCCAGAGACTGATGCACCATAAGCACTTAATATGTACCTTTTCATTCATTTAGATGAGCTTATAGAACTGATTCTGCAAGTAACATCTATTTTCTTTTTTAAAAATTAGCTCGTGGTTTCTTCTTGGTTTTCATTTTTCTTTGAGCCAATTGAGGTTGAATGAATTACCTAGGATCACACAGTGAGTGTCTGAGATCAGATTTGAACTCAGGTCCTCCTGCCTCCAGGGCTTTTTATCTAGTCACCCCCATCATCTAGCTGGCTCCCTGACAGTTTTCTTTTTACAGAGTCTAAGACCTTTTGTTGGACTGGGGATTTCAGGGAGGGATATATTTTATTAGAAATAACACAGGAAAACGATAATTCTACTCCAAAACTACAGTTTAAAAAAAGACATATCAATGGTTTGGGATGCCCTACCTGAATGACCAGAAATAAAAGTTTCCTGTATCTTTGGGCTGCCAGGCTGTGATAAACTAGAAAGGGTTTCTGTTCAAAGATGATTTAATACTGTTAACAGGGAAAGAAGTCAGCAGGGCAGATGCTTTGGAGAATAATATTCTTCATAACTGAAATGCAGCTTTGGTTAAAGACCACTAAAAGTAGACATTAGAGATTAGGAAGGCACCTGTCTGCTTTTAAGTCTGATTCTGACCAGTGCCACACATATATAAAAACCATCCACTCCTGTAATATCCATCAGTTAAGACTGGTTGTTTTGGATTTGGTTTGGCTTATTTTTATTCACTTGTAAAATATGCTCCTTAAATGCAGATCTCCATCCTCTCTCTCACTGCCCCCAGACCTCACCAAGTGTTCTCCATGTAGGAAGTGATGTATAAATGGATGGTGTCACATTGCAATCATTTAACTGCTAGGTAGGCTTTCATATGAAAGTTTTCAATGACAAAATATCATAAATGACTGTACAATACTATAATTTTCTCAATTTTGTCCCACTCCGCCCAGTTTTTTCCTATCCCAAAGAACTCACAAAATTAAATAGGTTTTCTTGATTATTATTACAGTTCTCATGCCTCAGTAGCTTTCTTAATCCTCACAGGAGGTCTAACAAGTTCTTACTTTCTAGCGAGGATAATTTTCCACACATCTTGACTTTATCTACTTAAACTACCAAAACATTCTATTCAATAAGAAAACTTTGTATGAAAAAAAAATAGCTTTATGTGTCCAAAGTCTAATTTATGATATTTTTCTTGAAACTGAATTTTATGTTTTTGTTACATAATGCTATTAGTGGGTCAATATCAAAAGAATTGTGTTTTCAGTTTTATATGATGATATCTGTGATACATAGTCACAGTTTCTCAGTACATTAAAAAAAATAAAGATAATATCCATTAAGTACATGCAATTCACAGTGAAGAATTCAAGGCACTGGGGATGTGAAGCCCAAAGTGAAATGGCAACTGTCCTCAAGGAGCTTACAATTAAATCGCTATAGTATTGGTTGCCCGCTCCAAGGGTGGGGGAGAGAAAACAGGGAGAGAGTCAGGAATTCAAAATAGGGCGTAAATAATAGAGTGTTACCTGAGAGTTTCAAGGAGTGGTACGTATACATATACATACACATATACACGTACGCATGCGCATGCACACATACATGCACATGCATGTACATATGCACAGCATATGCACATATACCTGCATGTGCATGTACATATATTCATGCATATACATGCACACATGCCAAAGTATGTGTGCACTCATGCAAAGTGTGTACACACTTATATATACACATATATTAACATATAAACATGTGAACACACACTGTGTGTGTATATATATACATAAAACATATATATATATATATATATATATATATATATATATATATAAAACGAATGTTAGACTGTTTTATGTAATTAGAAAATGTTTAATGAAATAAAATTTAAATGGCAAAGCTGAATGGTTCATATTGTTAGCCAAAAAGAAGAGGCAGTCCTTGACTCGTATCTATATTAAATGTTTTCTAACTGGCTCTCATAGCTTAGTCCAAAATTTTTCTCCCTCCCCTTTTGTGTGGAAAGCACAGAAATGGAGCAGGATACATTTGGGACCAAATGCTATGGTGGATGACCCCAAAAGAGGCTCTCTGGAAAAAACGGATACTGGCTAGATATAAAAGGGGGAAAATGAATTCAAAAGGCAAGACAAACCACATCCTTTGGCAATCCATTTCTGACACACTGTATTACAATACCATTCACAACCATAAGTGCCAAAGTTTTACAGCATGTATTTAATCTATACGAGTCCGTCTTTTTCAATATATTGCAGAAATTTTTGTCAAAGAACTTTTTTAATTTGTTGTATTAAAAATGTCTTATGGTCCCAATCATTCTAAATTTTTCTGTAAACTTTTGTACTTGTAAAATATTAAGATTTTCCTGAAGGTCTCTAATTGGTCAAATTGTCTTTATTTATGCTCTTACTAGTGAACAAGCTGTTTGCATCTTGTAAATACATTTTTCCATACAAATTTAGCTGTATTATAAAATGTGGGAAAAATATATCTCTCATTAATTTTATCATCTACACATCAAAGAAAATATTAAGCATCACATAATTAGAAGGGACCTCAGTGGCCCATCTATTGCAACCCACACCTGAATAAGATTTGCCTTTCTAAAATGTCCAGCGTGGTTAAAGACCTTACTTGACAATGAATCCAGGACATTGCAAGGCAGAAAATTCTTCTTTCAGATAGCCCTAAACATTCAAAAAAAATTTCTCTCATTTCAAGCCTATATTTCCCTATCTGTAACTTATAGCCACTTTTTCTGGGGCCAGAAAGAACAAGTCTGATCTCCCTTTAATGTTGAATTTGTACTATCACACTCCCAATTTGATTTCACAGGTTCATTTCCCAGAGGGGGGACTACTGCTAGTTCAAGGTATTCCGTGGCTTCATACTCCTAAAACTATAACTCACAAGCTCCCCCCCCCCCGCCAGTGTATTCACCTTTAATAGTCAGCAGGTTAATACAATTTGCTCATAGAAAAGGCATCATTGAAAGGGCATAGCATACACTTGACGC
>JAQQSW010001615.1:0-17102 GCA_028646575.1 Pseudocheirus occidentalis
TGGTCAGTAAAGACATGTTAAATATTAGTGCTCTGAAGTGATGTGTTTTGTGATATGGTAAATATTTCTGCATTTGTTTGTAAAGTTTTTAAAAGCCGTGGCATATCTGAGAAACTTGCTGTTGCTCCTCATTTTAATTCAGTTACTGTCAGGAATTGATAATGGCTAACCCTCCAAGATCCTGTTCCAGTCTTTGACTTCTTGGTTTATCTTTTTGTTACATTTGGTCAGCCTCTTTGTCTGAAACATGCTTCAATCCACAACTCTTAGCATTTTGTTGCCTACTGTTCAGGGGACTTCATTCAATTTCTCCTTAACCTATTGGATGCTTTGCGATTTGGTGCCTACATATCAAATATTGATGCTTTTTCTTTCTCTTTCATGCTTTTAATAATTAAATAGTTTCTCCATATATCTCTCCTATTAGCTTTTGCTCTAACATTGAGGAAGTAGTGGTAGGCCACTGAGCTTGATGTATGGAGCCTTTCACTGTTGTCTACCCAGAAATATGGTTTGAACTGTTTTCAGACCTGGGGAAACTTGGCCTTGAATGAGGCAGGTTAAGCACCCGGTCCTCAGATTCATTAAACACCCACTTGATACCTTGATTTTCTTACAGCTTATGAGCAAATCACTCATTTTGAGAGCTCACAAGTTTCAGTTATGACTTCTCAAGCATATGTAAATACTTTTTGTATTTATATATGCGTTGTGTGTCCACAACAGTGGATGTGAGCCATTCAGTGAACCTGAGTTTGAGTTGAGAATTTCCTAATCTAGGAGTTGTTTTTATTCATGAAATTACAAGTGCTGTCTCTATCCCCAGATGAGTGACAAGTGTGAATTGTGTACCTTGTGTCTCACTTGGCTCATTCTCCTGCATCATGGTATAATTCTTGGTTAGGAGTAAAGGCCAGTGTTCTTCCTTTTTCCTTTCAGATTTTCGACATGGGGTTACCAGGTAGCTCGGGCTTTCATCTTTGCTATTGAGGAAATCAACAGAGATAGGCAGCTGCTGCCCAACCTCACCCTGGGATTCTCTATTTGGGACTCTGGGAACTCTATATCCAAGGCCCTTCAGGGGGCTGGCGTCCTCCTGAAAGGTCAGGGGGATCCAGTTCCCAACTATAGCTGCCGGTCCATCCCGCCCCTGGCTGGTTTTGTTGGAGAAGCCCGTTCTTCTCTTTCCATCCCCATGGCCAGATGGCTGGGCCTTTATAAATTTCCTCAGGTGAGTGACCTTGGACTCTTTTCCTATTTTTTATTATCTCCTACCCAGCACATTGAGTTACCTCATGCCCCTGTATTATTAATGAGACTTCTTAGTTCTCAAACCTAGAAGTCAAACATCCTCAATTATATGTGACCTTACTTACAAAGCAGATTGTCTGAAATTAGATCAGAATCTTTGTTTTATGCATTGTGGTAGAAAAAGAATTTAGTATCAAGTGACCAGCCTCCTGGAGAGGAGCCCCCCCCCTCATGGACTGATTATCATTTATTTCACAGGATGTAATTGATCAATTACATCATAGAACCATTGGCATAGTTGAGAAATCAGAGCCCACTAATTCTAATAGTTGGTGATCTATTCCAGTGAATACATGGACTTGACAAGAAGTGGTAATCCACCTCCAGTTAGGGAAACTCACTACCTTATTTTTTCCCCAAGGGAACAGAGTTATTTATTGTTACACAGCTTTGTGTTGTTAAATGGTAGTGTGCTTTACTGAGAAGCACATTTTTTATTTACAAGATGTTAACAGAAGTTCAAGTCCAAGGTTTCTTGCATTTCCCAAGGATTGTTCATGGCTCAGCTTAAAACAGTCCCCTTTTACTTCTGAAGGAAAGTACCTAAAGATAATGCCAAATACTGGTGGGCATATGACAATGACTTGATAGTTCTACACTTCATTTCACTGATAAGTCTGATGTTATTGTAGCAGGATTTCATTGTAACTCATTACCTTCTAGGGCTGCCTATTTTGTTTCTGCATATCTCTAACAGTAAGGAAATTTTATCCTTATGTGGAAATTAAGTACCTCACTACCATCTCTACCCATTCCTTCCAATTCATTTTTATGGCCATGATTACAGTATTAGCAGAATCAAATTGTATTTTTCTCTTGAAAAGGATCATGTTGTCATTTCACAATACACACATAACTAATTCAGAGGATTTATTTTATAGATCTTGGATGGATACTATACCATGGTATTTGAGTATAGTGAAACATAAAGGTGAAAAAAAATATAATCATTACTGTAAATTTGCCTTTCAAAATTCTCCCAAACATTAACAACCATATTCTAACCATAATCATTCATTTGAACTATTAAAACAAGGCTATTACAACTATTTCAATAGCCTCCAGGTAACAGGGTATCATTGAATATAATCTCCATGCTATTAGAAATATGATACTCAAAAGACATAATCTTTCTCAAATTTCTCGCCCAAATTTCTCTTAGATGGACTAGTAATAGGGTAAATAACATTCTATAAAGCATAAAAATAATTATTTATGTTTCTTCAATATGAAACTTGACTAGGGTGGGGATAAACATGTTTCCTTGTTTTCAAGATATTTTATTTCTCTGAAATATTTAATATTCCCTCCTTTCCTCTTGTCTTTATTCCTCCTGTCTCTCTTTTGATGCCTTTTCTACATGTTTCTAATTGTTCTCCAAGGTTTATCCTTGGCATTCTTCTTTCTAGTTACTCTCACGGGACTGAGTTTTAACATAAAGAACTTCATAATCTTGTTTCAGATGAGGTAACTTTCTGTAAAGGGTTTATAAACCTTAAAGTGTTACATCAACACTAGCTACTATACTTATTCAAAGGAATAATCCCATTCTAGCCTGATCTCTTTTCTCTCACTCAGTAGAAGGTAACATATTTGAGGGCTTAGACACTGAGCTAGAAATAAGTCCCAAAATAAGAGGCTCATGCAGAAAGCAGTAGACCCCAAGAAGAAAGACAAACCCTTTTCTCTCAAACATTGGAGATGTGTTACAAAATATGGTATGAACATTCTCATTGGCACAACATTTGAAACTTTGTTTTAGTACTGACAAAATCTCCCTGATGGGATATGAACAGGTATACTTGCCATGGGAAATCACTGGTTTATTGCCAGTCTATTGAAAATGATTACTTGAGTCATGGCAGCTGAGGTTTGTGACTAAGTTCTAAGCTGACATGAGCCACTGAGATTGTCCTTGAAAAGGATGAGCAGAGCAGAGTGGACAGAGTTTAGAGCTGAAACAATCAGAACTGAGACACACTGATAAGAGAGGAGTTACAGAGACTTGGATTCTGCTCCTCAGAGGGGGAATCTGAACATCTTGGGGACCTCTCCAGGGAACCATGCAACCCCAAGAGAGAAGGAAAAATGAAAGAGGGGGCCACTGAGACAGCAGTAGGAGAGCACCAAGTTACTGCTAGGACAGTGGAAGAATCCCAGGAGCAAACCTTTTTGGGGGAAGAGGAAGAGCTCTCAAGGACAAATTCATGGACCAAGCTCAAGGGCAAGAACCAATGAGAAGCAGGGAGAAACAGTGTTGCCAAACAGTGAAAACCTGGACCTGGATTTATATTGTTACTGTTAGTTATGATAATAATACTTGGCATATAGACTTTAAGGTTTTCACAACACCATACAAATACAGTCTCATTTGTTCCTCATGACAACCCTGACAGATAAGTGCTATTATTATCCTCACTTCACAAAAGAGGAGAGAATTTAAGTGACTTGACCAGAGTCACAAGGCTAGTAAATGTTGGAGACTAGATTTGAAGGCAGGTATTCCTGACTCCAAGTCCAAAAGCATGTTCTCTAGGTCACCTAACTGCCATATGTGGACTAAATGGTCTTGGAGAATAGAAGGATCTATTCCCTGGCAATCTCAAACTGCTATTTCATTGAACTTTTTAGGGGCTGTAAATAAGGCATTGGAATTCATGAGTCAGCCCTCCAAAGAGGGTGTTAGGAGGTAGTGATGAGGTGTGGATGCCAAGGTTGATTGGATCTTGCAGGATGATGAGGTTTTCTCAATAATGAGTTTCCTGCCAAATGGTGCAGATGTCAGAGAAATTCCCAAATAGTGCAGCCATTTAGGAAATGGGCAACATTAGGACGTTAGCTTTGTTCTGCTATTCCCAGGGCAGACCCTGGATGGGGCCTGGGTCATGATATAGGACATGTGAGAAGAGTCTCTGGACTACAGCAGTATATGCATATCCATGGTGCCAATTCTGGGTCAGGGGTTACCATTAAATGTCACATTCTAGTTCAGTAACAGTAGCAGCAGCATTCATGTGGCATTTTAAGCTTGCAAGGCACTTTACAAATTTTCTCTCATTTGATCCTTTCAACAATCTTGGAAGGTAAATCTTCTATCTATTTTATAGATCAGGAAATTGAGACAAAAATCTAAATGACTTGCACAGGCAGAGCTAGAATAGATTTTAAGCTCAGTTTCATGATTCTACCTGCAATGCACTCTGACACCTAGTGGTCTCCTGCTGTATAGACTATCGATCCTATCTGGGTATCTGTAATAACTATTTACATTAATCTCAGTATTATTAATGCCTTCTTCTGAGAGTGACTTCCTAGCTCATCTATAGGAGGATTTTCCTTTTTCCAGGTCAGCTATGCATCCAGTGTCATCAGTCTCAGTGACAAATCTCAGTTTCCTTCCTTTTTACGGGTAATACCCAATGACCAATCCTGGTCTCATAGTGTGGCCTTAGTGTTGCAATACTTTGGTTGGACCTGGGTGGGGATTGTGGCTCAAGATGATGATTTTGGCAACCAGGCAACCAACTTACTGAGTGAAGAGTTGAAGAAGGCTGACATCTGCAGAGAGTTCCTCATGTATATTGCCACCTCCAATCTTCATGAAAATTTCCATTGTGTTGCACACACAATGGGAACAATCTCAGCCAAAGTCATCGTGGTGATTCTGAACAGTTTCAGCTTCTCCCTCATGTTAGAGGGACTCTCAGGAAGGGATGTCACAGGGAAGATATGGATCAGAAGAAACATAGATGAGAGTGACATTGCTCTCTCCTGCCCAAACATTTCCCAAACTCTTGCCATTTCTAGACAAAGGGGAAAGATTCCAGGGTTTTCTGAATTCCTTGATAAGACTCCAGAGAATCACTATATAAAAACATTTTGGGAAAAAATCTTTGACTGTAAGTGGCCTACCCAGGGACTTCCTCGGCTGAGTAACGGGACAGAACAAGAAGGATCCAAATTCTGCATGGGTAAAGAGCATCTGCAAGACCAGAGCGTCTCTTCACTGACCTTGAATACCCTGAGTGAGACCTATGGTGCCTACGTTGCTGTGTATAGCATTGCTCATGCCCTCCAGGATCTGATCTCCTGTGATTTTGGAGAAGGGCCTTTTGGGAATAGAACATGTGCTGAAATCTGGGATTTCCAGCCATGGCAGGTGAGAAGCTAAATACATTTACAGTGACATAGATATAAACAGAATAATGAGTATGATCTTCTGTGTATCTAGTCATATCCATGTTATTTTCCCCAATTATAGCATAAATTTCTCAATGACAGGGACTGTTTTTGCCTCCAGTACTTAGCACACCTTGCTTGGTACACTGTATGCTTCTAACACATTCTTGTTGACTGACATATAGTAGCAGGTTAAGGAGAATGAGTTGCCAGGAAAGCTAATAAGTCCTTTTATTCTCAAATGTAGTCCTTGGATTAAGCACATTCATAATTTTCAAAAGAATCTGAAAGTTGTGGGGCATTTCATAGGCCATTGAATCCAACCCCATGACCCATAAGGATTCCTCTCCACAATACTGCTCTCAAGTGGGCATCTTACCCATCAATGGCCATTTCTAATATAGAAAACATGAAGGAATCCCCTTTTATTTTGGGACTATTGCTAATGAACTGAAAGCTGTTCCTTACATTCAACCAAATCCATTTAATCTGCAATTAACAATTGAAGCTGAGAGTCAATGATTTTAAGAGTTGTGTGGTGCTTTAATATTGAAGGCAGCTTAGGCAGGGCTGTCTCAAACTCTTGATGTGAGAATGAGTTCCCAAGCTCAAGCTGAATGACAGTTTTGAGAGAAGGGATTGTATTCAATTCAACCAAGGCATGGAGTCAGGAAGACTAATTTTTCTGAGTTCAAATCCAACCTCAGACACTTACTAGCTGTATGACCAGGGGCTAATTGCTTAACCCTATTTGCGTCAGTTTCCTTATGGAGAAGGAATGACAAACCACACCAGTATCTTTGCCCAGAAAATCTCAAATGGATTCACAAGTTTTACATGACTGAAAAACAACTTAGCAACATCATATGCAAGTCACCCTATAAAGTTTGCGAGGTTGGGAAATCCAGTGTTTCTGAAATAATGAATTTAATTTCAGTTCATGAATCAGGCCTTATGAAGATCAATGTAAAAAGGGTGGTATTCAGCTGACGTCAGTTGCTATGTACAACTGATCTGAAGAAATGTGTCTTCCTAAATTCCCTGCTTCTCTTGAAGGGAACTGATATCCTTTGAGCTACCTAGGTTTGCAACCTAGGAGATGTCCATGACTTCACTCTGCTTCACCCTCCATCCCCCATATCCATTGAGGCATCAAGTCTTATCATTTCTGTATTAGTAACACCTTTTGTGTTTCTCCACATTTTAATCCAGACCCATTCTTGCCTAGACTTTTGCAAGAGACTCTGCACTGGTTTCTTTGACTCCAGTATCTCCCTTCTGAAATTCATTGTCTTCACTAGTTGCCTAAGTGATATTCCCAAAGCATATGTTTATTATGTTACTCTTCTACTCCAGAAGCTCCATTGGCTCCCTATTATATCAATGGTAAAACATAAAGTGGCCTATTTGACCTTAAACATCCTTTACCATCTGACACTCCCCTACCTTTCAAGGCTCATCCCATGCTCTTCTCCTTCACACATTCTTTGGTTTAGCCAAACCGGTTTACTTTCTTATTGCTCTTGTACATTGCATACCTTTCCAATTCTGTGCCTTTGACACAGGCTGTTTCCCATGCCTGGAATGAAATGTAGCCTCAACCCTGCCCCTTAGAATTCATTGTTATTTCCTAGATTCAGTTCAAGCATTACCTCCTAACTAAAGCTTTTCCCAATCTCCTAGCTGCTGGTGACTCTTGAAATCATTTGCTTTTATTCCAATGTATTTCATATTTTCCCTTACACATTTATATTTATACTGTTTCCTCTTACAGAATAGAAGCTCCATCACGTAGTTACATTTGCATTTTTATCTCTTTATCCCTGGAACCACATACTGTGCCAGGTACATAGTAATAGGGACTAAATCTATGATTTCAATGGTACAGGGAACTTCTAGATGATAAATCTCCCAGACCATTGCAGATTGGCACTTTTTCTTTCGATTATAGTTTTAGAGGGTTACATGAGGGGCATTGAAAACTTAAGCAACTTGTCTAAAGTCACATAGCTAGCAGTGTCAGAGGTGGAAGGGGAAGGCAGGTCTTACTGGCTTTGGAGCCAACTCTCCAACTACTATATCAAGCTGTTTCTCACCTGGCACATCACTGTCACTTCAATGCTTATTGATAAATGGATTGCCTCTAATTCTCCAAGATGCAAGAACTAAGTAAATTATATTTCCTCTGTGGATGTACAGCAACAGAAGACCAAGTCAGAGAACTAACATAAGTGTCAATCATCAAGCTTAGTTCAGGGGAAATGAGCAAGGTGACCAGAATTCTATCTTAATAGCTTAGGGTAAGTGAAAGCTGAAACCTAATAATAATCTACCTTTCCTCTGGCAAGACCAAGTAATGTATGGGTTTTGGTTTTTGTTTTGTTATTAGCTTTTGTACTATATCAAGAAGGTTCGATTCTGGATCCATCATGGAAAACAGGTTGTTTTTGATGCGAATGGAGATTCTCCTACTGTGTATGACATTCTAAATGGGCAAGAGTCTTCCCCAAAATCATTTTCCTTGGTGAATATTGGTGCTGTTGATACCACAAGTCCATCAGGAAAAGAACTGAGTATCAATACAAGTTCTATCATTTGGAGAGGAGGCCAGTCACAGGTGATGAACTGCATGTGGAAAAAATTATCTTGACAATTATAAACAGTCAACCAATGAACAAGAATTTTTTTGAGGGTCTACTATGTTTAAGACATTATGTTAGTTGTTGGGAATACAGACCCAAAGAATGAGTCAATGCCAACTTTCAAGGAGCTTGCGTTCCAGTGGAGAAAAGTAAATATCTGGAATAAATAGAACTATACACAAGAAGTTAAAATCCAAGTGGTTAGGAGTAGAGAGACCAAGCAGCTACAGTCAGAAAAGGCTTCATGCAGAAGGTGGTGTTTGAACTTTGTCCTGAATGAATAATGGGATTGTCTGATGTGAAGCGGAGAAGGGAGAGCATTCTAAGTATCAGGATGACCTATGCAAAGGTATAATAATGGGAGACAATGTCATGTGTAAATCACAGGATAGAAAATTGTAACTAATGAAACTATCCGTTAACATTTTCAAAACAGAAAAATTAGGATATTTCCCCACATAATACATAAGAAAATCTATAGGATATACATTTTTGGAGTATTGAGTTAGTTTTCGGTTCTCTGTCTATGAACTCCTCAGTGGACACGTATGTGAAAACTGTCAGTGTCAGGCTGAGACCTATGTTCATTCCATTGGGCCACTCTGCTTCCTTTGAATAGTAACATTTTCCTAGATCAGCAGTTCTCAATCTGTGGGTTATATTCAATTTAAATACATCCTGCATATCAGAATTTACATTATGATTCATAACTGTAGCAAAATTACAGTTATGAAGTAGCAACGAAAGTAATTTTATGTTTGGGGGAGGTCACCACAACATGAGGAACTGTATTACAGGGTCACCACATTAGGAAGGTTGAGAACCACAGCCCTAGATGAATGTGATAACACCCTGAAAAAAGTAATTCATATATCATTTGTAGACCATTATTCTGATTCAACTAAATTAGAAGAGATTTTTTTCCCAAAAGAAAATTGAAGGATACAATGATCTTTGTGCTTTTTTCCTCCCTCTTTTCTCTCTATGCTCTCAGGCTCCTCATTCTGTCTGCAGCGAGAGTTGCCTTCCTGGATCTAGTCAGATTCCACGACAAGGCTGGCCCCATTGCTGCTTTGACTGTAGACCCTGTCCAAGGGGTTACATTGCAAAGAACAGAGGTGAGGTAGTTTCAGAGAGGAATCTCTGTCTCTCGTGTATTGACTCTAAAGTCCAACAATTGACTCTAGTCATTTTCCTTTGTACGAGGAGCCCCCTTCCATCACAGATAATGATTGAAGCACTATACATACATACATACATATGTGTGTATACACACAAATTATATATGTGTGTATTTGTATATTTGTAGCACTCAGTGGCATGCTGCCACCCCATAACATGGACACTCAAGAATAGTCCAAAGCATTTTGTGGGTTCACAATCATACAAAACAATAGGTTATGAGCCTCTACCTCAGTGTTTATTTTTCTCTTATCAATCTGAGAAAAAAATCTATACATTTTAAAGATATTAAGTTGAATATCTCAGTAAGATGGTTAGTAATAGGACAGTTCCCCTCCATCCCCATCACTAGGCACCTTGGATATATAACATCAACAGTATGAAGAATGACAGCTTATAGGAATCACACGTGAGGGGCTCACACATAGCGAATGTATGTCAAGGGCCATTTGCACTGATGTCTTCTGGTGATGTCATCATGCTGCTCCTCACTGAGGGCAGCACCTTGATTGGGTGTTTTGTTCACTTGAGCTCATTAGACCTGATGCTCATTGAGGATGGTGCCACTAATTAGCAGGTTACTCCACTCAGAGTGCTTGTCCCTACACATTTTCTCTCTGTTACTTTCCCGGTCTTGTTGTCTCTACTTGGCTTTATTCCTTACTACTGTTTCCTGGGTCATTCAAGCTGTTTCAAAGTGTAATAATACCTGCTAGGACATAAAGTTTAGAACCCCTGCCTAGAATTGGTTGGTTGACACCTCCTCCATCACAACTATAGCATCTACCTAACAGAAGTCAGGCAGTGCACCCCCAAAGGAAGATTACACCTACCATTGTCAGAGTAACATCAGAAATTTCCATTACCAATAACTTCCCTGCTAATCTTAGGATTATGACATTCTTAAATATTTCTGAGATTATTTCTCAGTTAGCTACAAATGAATTTGAGCAAGAACAAAATGAATTCTAAGGAGACAATATCATTACTCTTCATAAACCAAGTCCAGATTAGTTTCTTGTTATGTATATTCATTACTAAGAAAAATCCGTTTTTCTGCTGTATGTTGGTTAGAGAAAAATTAACTGTCTTGAGATTTTGGGGCCCTTTTCCTCACTCCTTAAACATTTTTGAGGTAGAAGAATGATGTCCTACCAAAGCAAATGTATATAGTATAGATGCCTGTTCTCCCTTTCTGGATAGAAGCCTTGTCAGTTGTCTGTGGCAGATAAAGTCAGCAAAAGAGATAAATGTTACTACATGGCACTCACATGGTAGATTACTGTGAACTGAAAGAGGCTTTTTACATTCCCCGGTGACAGATGCAGTTTGACAACAACTTGTCTAAAATTTACTTGAGTGCTTTAGTGGGTTATAAATTCAGCAGGAATGAAGAGTATGATATGATAGCCTTCCAAAGATAATAAAATCTTGGACCACCTTCAGTCAGTCTAAATAGCCATGTACAAAGTGCCTATTATGGGTCAATCACTGTGCTAAAATCTGAGAATACAAAGAAAGGCAAAAACCAGTCCCCACTCTTGAGGGGCTCAAAATTTAATGAAAAGTAATTTCTAGCAACAAGATGGTAGTAGTCCCACCGTACTTTTGTCTGGACCACCTCTGAAGTCTTAGTTCAGTTTTAGGTGCCATATTTCAGGAAGGTCATTGATAAGGATGAGACTACCAAGAGGAGGGCAGCCAGAAGGATGAAGGAACTTAAGTCCAGGCCATGTAAGAATCATTTAAAGGAAGTCAGAGTTCTTACTTAAAAGGAAAGAATAGGAGACCTTAATAACTGTCTTGAAACATTTTAAATACTGTTTCATGGAGGATGGATTAGATTTGCTCTTTTTGAACTCATAGAGTTATGAGTGATGAGTAGTGGGTTGCAAAGAGGGAAATTTAAGTTTGATGTCAAGGGAAAAATATTCCCTAACATCCAAAAAAATGGGATAGAACACTTGGAGAAGTAGTGGATCTTCCCACCTTGGAGGTCTTCAAACAGACTGTGTGACCACTTGTCAGACATATTGTTCCATGGAATCTCTTTGTAAGATATGAGTTGGACTTGGTGGCTACTGAGTTCCCTTCCAATGCTAAATCTTATTCATCTGCAACCAAGTGGGATGCCAAATCTTTACTGAGGTCCCCAGGAAAGGTCAATTTTTCTTTGGACTGCTTTAGAATTTGTACAGTTACTGTCAACAACTTGCCCTTAGAGTCACACTCAAGGCAAAGGAGACGGGTAACTTCTTGCAGACTTAGGGATGGCATTGTTAGGGACAAAACTGGGATGGGGTTGTCGGGAAGAGACTAATGATTTGGCATAATTATTCCATGGGTAATGTTAGACATATATGAATCACTGAAATGATTCCTTTCTTAGATGTGGAGCAATGTGAAAAGTGCCCTGAAAACCAGTATTCAAACAGTCACAGAAATCACTGTGTCCCCAAAGTTGAGGTCTTCCTGGCCTATGAAGAACCCATGGGCATGGCTATGACATGTGCTGCTCTTTCCTTCTCACTTCTTACAATTTTCATTCTTGGAGTCTTTGTAAGGCACCGAAGCTCTCCCATAGTCAGAGCCAACAATGAAGTTCTAAGTTATATTCTTCTTATCTCCCTTGCTCTCTGCTTCCTCTCTTCCTTGCTCTTCCTAATTCAGCCAAACAAAGTCACCTGCCTCCTTCGACAAACCACTTTTGGCACTGTTTTCACAGTGGCAGTTTCCTCCATTTTTTCCAAAACTGTCACTGTGATTTTCGCCTTCCAGGCTACAAGACCAGGGAGCATAATTAGGAGGTGGATGAGACCCCGAATATTGAACTCTGTGGTCTTTATATTTTCCTCCATCCAACTCACTATTTGTGCTATCTGGCTGGGAACATCTCCCCCTTTCCCTACTGCAAACACCCATTCTCAACCTGAGTACATCATCATTGAGTGCAATGAGGGCTCCATCATTGCCTTCTACTGTGTTCTGGGCTACATGGGTTTCCTGGCCCTTGGGAGCTTCATTGTGGCCTTTCTGGCCAGGAACCTTCCTGACACCTACAATGAAACCAAGTTCATCACCTTCAGCATGTTGGTCTTCTGCAGTGTTTGGATCTCCTTCCTTCCCACCTATCAGAGCACCAAAGGGAAGGCCATGGTGGCTGTAGAGGTCTTCTCCATTTTGGCCTCCAGTGCTGGGCTACTGGGCTGCATCTTTGTACCCAAGTGTTATATGATTCTCTTTAGGCTCAATGGCCACAAACATAAATGGCTAAAGAGATCACTAGGTGGCACCAAAGAGATCCCTTTGAATACTCTTTCTGCAACATCTTATTGTTCTGCTTCATCTAGAACTGGAAGGAAGCCAATCAAGGGGAAAAGTTTCATTGTACCCACTTAGAAGAAGACAGATCTATTGCCTGAAGGCTCTTTGTCAATAGAGGAAGTCTGGTACAACCACTTACTTTTTCATTGATCGAATTTCTGACAACCAAAGGGGTAGTAGCATAAGTGGGTGCTGTTAGATTTTGACTTACAAATTAAGTTTAGTGTTTTTATTAAAGCTTCTGAGATCACTCTCAAGTATACAATAGCCCCAATTCAGGGTTCATAATGTGCTGCAAAAAAATAATAATACTGATATTCAGTATGAATCGACTGCCACTGATATTACCTAGAGACACTTGACACTTGACACAAGATTACTGTCATGCATACGAGGGCCATTGTTTCTGGAACCATCAGGTTCCACAAGTGGCTTTCCTGCCACAAAAGGAGCAATGGTAAAGATATGTAGGATCAAATTCAAATTAAAGGCTCTATGACCTATGGCAAAATAACTAACATGTCAGTGCCTTCATTTATCATTTTCATGATAGTTCTTGTTTTACAGAAATACACATTACGCAAATCCAACTTTACATAAAGAATTCGGAAAAATCCACATTCCGAAAAACACCACCTACATTAACTTTACTGTACTGTGCTGTGTTCTTTCTGCTCCTGCCCCACAGCTAGGCTTTCCATGGCCTGCCCACCCCTAAAAAAACACCCTTAAAAAAGTCCTCCAAGTGAAGACAGAATAATAGACTTAAGGAGACACCAGCCCGATTGGGGATTTGACTTGAGACTTCCTAAATTCTATCTGAAAGAGGAAACCTTGGCCGTTCTCCAGAAGTGGTCCTGCAAATCATGGGAACATCTTTGTCTGAAGAACAATTTTCATATGTAATCAATGGGGAAATGAGAGCCATAATCAAACGAGAGACAAATCAAAAGCACTGACCAAGTTAGGTCTCAGAGCAGCTGGCATCCATGCAGTTGAGGCAATTTGTTCTATGGTCCCTGGAAAGTGTCCTTTTATTAACACAGTTTATTAGTATATGTCTTTTTAATATAGCATACCTATGGTCTGTCTTTTTAATTGAAAACTGTCAGATAGGTCTGACTTGGACTTGGAGATGTGTTAAGATGTATCTAGGTTTACATTCAGGGATGGAGATAGGATAAATGAATGAAAAGATATTTATCTGAGAAACACTGTGCTAAGCTCTAGGGATACTAATGCAGCAGCATTCCTGCTCTCAAGAAGCTGTGATTTTAATAGACAACATATATAGGAAGTTTCAACTATAGTCAGATGGAAAGGCCTCATAAACTTTAAGGTGCAATGGTAAAACAGATACTGATGAACTATTTGACACTGCCAAGGACTTTGAAAGCAAGAAGTTTCCTTTTTAATGTTTTTATTTTGGGTTTTGAGTTTCAAATACTATTCCTCCTTCTTCCTCTACCACCTCCCTGAGATGGCAAGCAATCAGATATAGGTTATTTATGTGCAATTATGAAAAAAATTTCCATATTAATTATTTTATACAAGGAGACTCAAAAGAAAGAAAAAAGTGAAAAAGAAGCATGCTTTAGTTTGTATTCAATCAATATCAGTTATTTCTGTGGAGGGGGGTAGTATGTTTCATCATTACTCCTTTGGGATTGTCTTGGATCATTGTATTACTGAAAAGAGCCAAGTTATTCCCAGTTCATCATTGAGCAATATTTCTGTTACCATGTACATTGTTCCAATTCTGTTCACATCATTATGCATCAGTTCACTTAAGTCTTTCTAGGTTTTTCTGAAATCATCTTGCTTGTCATTTCTTATAGCACAATAATATTCCATTACAATCATATACCACAGCTTGGTTAGCCATTCCCCAATTGATGGGCATCTCTTTGATTTCCAACTTTTAGTCACCACAAAAAGAGCTGCTATAAATATTTTTGTACATATATGTATATGTATGTGTATATATGTACACACATATATATATAAGTTCCTTTCCCCTTTTTTGACTGTCTTTGGGATATAGATTAGCAGTGGTACTGCAGAATCAAAGAATATGCACAGTTTTATAGCCCTTTTGGCATTTTTCCAAATTGCTCTCCTGAATGGTTAGAATCAGTTCACAATGTGACTAACAGTGCATTGATTCCCCAGTTTTCCCACATCTCCTCCATCCAACATTTCCTTCTTTTGTCATATTAACCAATCTGATAGGTGTGAGGTGGTGCCTCAGAGCTGTTTTCATTTGCCTTTCTCTAATCAATAATTATTTAGATATAACAACAAATAAATAAATAAATAACAATTAATTATTTTTATATGAGTATAGGTAGCTTTGATTTCTTTGTCTGAAAACTGCCTGTTCCTATCCTTTGAACATTTATCAGTTGGGGAATGAGTTGTATTTTTCTAAAAGATGAAGCCATCATCGGAGATACTTATTACAAAAATTATTTCCAAGTTTTCTGTTTTCCTTATCTTTGGTTGCATTGATTTTATTTGTACAATAACTTTTTAATTTTATATAATCACAGTTGTCTATCTTACACTTTATAATGCTCTCTATATATTATTTGGTACTAAATTCTTCCCTTGTCTATAAATCTGATGGATAAATTATTTCATGCTTGCTTAATTTGCTTCTGATATCACCTTTTATGTGCAAATAACGTAACCATTTGGACCTTATCTTGATGTGTGAGATGCTGATCTATATAGCAGTTTCTGCTATACTCTTTTCCAGTTTTCCCAGTAGTTTTTGTCAAATAATGAGTTTTTGTTCCAAAATCTTGGATCTTTGGTTTTATCATGAGGAGCTTATGGAGAACAGAAAAAAAAAATATGGAGAAAAGTCTTTCGCCTCAAAACTATCTTAACTGTTATATTATGAAGAAACACCATAAAGAAAATTTTATGAGGAGTGAGTCAAGACTATTTTGCTATAATGGATGGAAAGAAGCTAGAATTCAGTAAAGGATATGAAGAGATTTTCTTTTATGAGAAAGAAATTTTCACCTTTATTTGTCAAAGTGGATTTTTTTTAAACACTTGAGGTTAAGTGACTTGCCCAGGGTCACACAGCAAGTAAAGTGTTTGAGGTCATATTTGAACTCAGGTTCTTCTGACTTCAGGTCCTATGCTCTCTCCACTATGCCATCTAGCTGCACTTAAGTGGATTTTGGAAGAGAAACTTTACTTGTTATCTAGGGACAAATGGAATCTTGTGTGAATCTCTTTTCCAGATTGAATAGAAGCCATCTATCACTGTAGTGAGGTTTTGAGGTGGTATTGACTGTGACACTTACCACAACAAAATGTGAGAAATTATTATCCATGTTTATTTATTTAATTGTTAATACAGTGCATATCTCCTAATTTCATTATTTACTTAATCATAGAAAATTTAGGGATTTAACAGAGAAGGCAATAGGGAGGGGGAAAGGGAATGAAAAGAGAGAAAGAAAGAGAGAAGAAGGGAGAGCAGGGAGGAAAGAAACAGATACAGAGAGAGATACAAAAAACTGGGAAAGGAGGTTTGACTAGTTTATTCAATAAATAGCAATGGGGGCAGCTAGGTGGAACAGTGAATAGAACACCAGCCCTGAAGTCAGGAGGACCTGAGTTCAAATCTGGCCTCAGATGTTTGACACTTAACTAGCTGTGTGACTTTGGGCAAGTCACTTAACCTCAATTACCTTGCCTTCCCCCCTCCGAAAACAACACCAGCAACAGCAAAAAGCACAATGAACTAGGATGAGACTTAGAGCCCACTGATTAACTGATGAGACAGAAACTTCCCATTTAAATTACTTAAAAAGAAAACATTCAGACATGTCTGGATTATCCTAAGACTCAGGAAGAAAAAGAATAAATATAAGAAGAAACCAATGTAATGCCATGCATCAGCAACTTCCCAAAAGAGTGCTAATGTGAACAACTTTTAAGGTTCTGATTACACAGTATAGTGTGTAATATATTTATTACATTGTATTATGTATTACATAATACATTTATTACATTATTATAGTGAATATATTTATTCAAGAACAAATCAAAGGAAAACATTCACAACAAATCAAGATACAGCAGTCACAACATTACATCTTATCACAGAAAATCCCAATATAGTGTTCACAACAGCATTTCATTAAAACGGCTGCATAGTTTTCACCAAAGTGGACATAGTATTTAGAAAAAAAGAACATCTGGTATCCCTAAGGAGGTTTGCCTCCTTACTTAGTCATCCAATCATCTCAGAATATAAGTCAGTCTTCCACTCATGGGGTAACTAGGTTAACTTAATCAGTCACTTATTTAGCAATCAGTTACTAATTTGCAATCAGTATTGCTAATCACTAAATACAATAATTAGAAAACACACAAACCCTCCACCAGCTAATTTCAGTCACTTATTCAGATTCACAATTACTAAGTATAATTAATCAG
>JAQQSW010001616.1:0-17085 GCA_028646575.1 Pseudocheirus occidentalis
TTTTTTTACATGCAAGTGGGAAATAATATATACAGGCACTGGGATATGGAGATCCATCTCACCCTAAAGAAAGTCGGAGAGAAGATAGAGAAGGATAGAGAGAACAGACTGGGGTTAAGAGTACACAGTGGGATCACTATTTTGGGGTGGTGGGTAGGGGAAAAACAGGGAGAAAATTTGTAACTCAAACTCTTGTGTAAATGAATGACGTAAACTAAAAATAAACATTAAATTTATTTTTAAAACACACACACAAAAAAAGCAATACAATAGAAACTTTTAAAAATTAATTTTGCTCCACATACCACATTAGTTTGCTCAGTATTTATGCTTTTAAAAATGAATGCGCCCATTGCTGGTTTAAAAAAAAATAAAAGAACTGGGGTGGCTAGGTGGCACAGTGAATAGAGTACTGGCCCTGGAGTCAGGAGGACCTGAGTTCAAATGCGGCCTCATACACTTGACACACTTACTAGCCATGTGACTTTGGGCAAGTCACTTAACCCCAATTGCTCTCTGAAAAGCAAAAAATAAAATAAAAAATAAAAGAACTGTGGAGATCTCAAGAAGGACAAAGAAAACTAGAAAAACAAACAGGACCAAACCTAAGAATTTAATAATTTAACATAGAAAAATAGTCCAGGGAAGATGGAAAAGATCAAGTATGAAGAGAAAGTGGAAATGTGGACAAAAGGGAAAATAACCTCTTCTGCAACTCAGAATTTAAGGGATATATAAAAGATGTTTGTTCAACCGAGTATTTTTAAGGCTAGTATGGTTATTATTGTTTGGTCATTTTTGATCATGTCTGTCTCTTAATTACCCCATTTGGAGTTTTCTTGGCAAAGATACTGAAGTGGTTTTCCATTTCCTTCTCCAGATCATTTTACAGATGAGGAAACTGAAGTAAAACAAGGTTAGGTGACTTGCCCAGGTTCATACAACTAGTAAGTATCTGAGGCCAGATTTTATCTCAGGAAGATGGGCTTTCCTGTCTCTAGTTCTGGCACTCTCCACTGTACCACCCAGAAGTCCAAGGTATAAACTAAAAAACTAAAAGAAAGGTTTTAACTACACAAAACAATTTGGTTTAGAGTTTAAGAAAGATAGTAATTGGGGCAGCTAGGTGGACCAGTGAATAGAGCACTGGCTCTGGAATCAGGAGGACTTGAGCTCAAATCTGGCCTCAGACACTTAACACTTACTAGCTGAGTAACCCTAGGCAAGTCACCTAACCTCAATTGCCCTGCCCTTCCCCCTCCAAAAAAAGAAAGATAGTGATTAAGAAGTTCGGGAACCTATAGTTTAAATCTGAATGGGTCTTGCATTAGGGCCAAAGAACTTAGGCTAAATTTCCCAGCAGGGAGTTTACTGAACAAGTTCTAGAATAAAGGGAGAAGATAGGACTATAATTAGGCAGCAGCCCCTGGGGTCTCTGTGAGGATATCTGAGACTGTAGCTCACCTGAAGCCTTGGAGTGGGAAGCACAACTGCTGTGTCCAGGTTTCTATAGCTCTCTTTTGGGAAGCAGGCAGGAACTTGGAGAGCTATCAAAAAAGAAGAGTCTTGATTGAGACCGGGTCAGCCATGTAACCTCCTCTCATTGTGGAAACAGAAATCCCTCATCTATACATTAAATATCTATATCAATATGGTATATTCAAAATTGTAGAATATACCCCCAAAAGCCTGATTTCTATTCCTGTAATTCGTAAGGCCTAAAACAAATATTTCAAAATATTTCATTTACTTTATCTATATTATACACCTAGTGTGTAGCACCACAGGTGCTTTCTAGAAGGGGCCTTAAGGATGGTGTGAAATATGGGGAAAGAAATAGGAAAAAAGGAAGACACTTCCAGGTAGCTGCCACATAATAACCACAGACATGCAATAACAGATAATAATAATGGCAACATAAGTTAACATAAGTGCCTTATGGAAGCAACTATCCTAGAATGTTGATTTTTTAGGGAGTCTCTTCAACTATGGGAGTAGGAAGGAGTGTTTTTACTAGAGGCCTCATGGAAAAGACATTCAATGATTTGAGTATAAGAGGTTAGTCAGGTTAACTTCATGGTACTCAAACTGCACACTCAGGACTAACAGAAAATTCTGACCAACATTGTCCACCTCATAATTCTTGTACTATTTTATTACTGAGACTTATAAAAGAATAATTGTTTTAAATATCACTACCATCTCAGTGTGTATAGTAAATCTCTGAAAGAGACTCAAAGTAAATTGACAATGACTTTAAAAAACTGTGTTTGTGATGGTCTGTTACTCTATTAAGAATCTCTTGATCAAAGGGGCACCTCTTACAGTTTTTGGGAGATCTCAAAGGACCCTAACACTTACCTCTCTCTTGGAGGCAGTGGAGTTCCTGAGATTCACACTTAAGTTTGGTCTCCATAGGCTGGAGTTGTATACTCCACTGAGATTCCTGGGCTGAGCTCAGAGTCGTCATCTTGTTCCAGAGCCCTTCCTTTACCTGTATACTGGCTGGGACCTGGAGGCAAGCAATTGGGTACATTTTTGCTTTTGAGAGAATCACTGTGAGACCTAGAAATAACACCTCAGGAAAAAACAGCACTGGCATAAAACAAGACAAGAGACAGCCTCGGGGACACAATTCATTATAATCATAATACAAACATAACTCTAACAAGTTTTTCTCAACCACTAAACTCATATTCCACCCATTCAGGCTTCGAAATTAGCCCCCTTTAACCTGCCTTACTCTCCCAGAGCGCTGATATAACTAGATTAGTATAAACTAGTAGAGTTAACACTTTTATTAACAAATCACCTTTCCTTCTTACCTGCTGTCCTGATTCATCAAATTCTTTTTCCAAATCTTCCAACAGGCTCACTGCCTCCTCTCCAGTCTCTGGATGATGGTTCAGAACCCAGGACTGGAGCTCCTCAGGTAGGATACTCAGGAATTGTTCCAGCACTAGCATTTCCAGGATCTGTTCTTTTGTACAACTTTCTGGCCTCAGCCATTGGCAACAAAGCTCCCTGAGCTGACTCAGAGCCTCCCGAGGTCCAGGGGTATCTTGGTAGCAAAAATTCCTGAAGCGATGCCTAGACATCTCCCAGCTGGAGGGACTGCTTCTGCTTAGACTAGATTTCCCTACACCATTGTGTTCTTCCTCTTCTTCCATCTTCACTGCCAGAAGTCCTAACTGATCCTTAGGAGCCTGGTTGTTCAAAGCTGCAGCATCCCTGGATGCTGTAGTCATTCTGAGTTGGAATAGTTCCCCTAATGAGGGCTCACTCCAGCTGAGGTTTCTGCTTTCTCAGGGAATTCCTGAAGGATGAGAAATCGTTACAGAGTCATGTTAAAAAGTCTGCTAAAAGCTACTTTGCATACATGTTAATGGAGTGGTCAGTCAGCAGTAAGGAATCACTGAAAGTTTCATTCCAACTGAGGAAGATAACAGAGAACATGATATAGACTTAAGAAGGAATAACACTGAATGAGTGACTGAATGAATGATGGCACTTTTGTTATTATATTGACAAGAACAAGGCAAAGTGAAGCTGGATCCTGATAAAGATTAGGTTAAAAAAACATACGTCATCATAATGAAATAGTTGTAACTGTGATGCATGCTATGAATCTAAGAAGAGTTGTTTTTAACAGATGATAGTGTCTGGGATAAGGATAGAGGAGAAAGTCAATCTATATAAAGTAAGAACCTGAAAGCACAAATAACGTTGCTTTACATGCATAAGATAAGGGATAAATTTTAAAAAAAAGTTTTAGGAAAGAGTTGTCCAGTCTCCATAAAAGGTGAGCTTTGAAATGTATCTAAACTGGACACCACTTTAGGGTAGTTCTTGTGTTTTACATACACCTAAAATCATTTATGAGTAGTAATTAAAGTCATTTGCTCTGCTACAAAATGAGTAAGTGCAAGCCAGTAAGTACTTTTTATGGAGTTTAGACCTAAGAGCGATTTGGCCAAAGGTTTTATGTCTTATTAACCAGCTTCCATTGAATTAATATAACCCCAAGTAAACTAAGGAAGAAAATAAGGAAGATTTAGCCAGTGCAAGAGAGGAGTTAATAGAAACATTAACGGGAAAACAGTTCTAGTTTTTCAAACTGTTTTCTGAGGAGCCCCGGGGTAGCACAAAATTTGGTGCACCTGCTTCGGGACGCAGGTCCCCAGCAAAGCCCGGGAGCTTCCTTCGGCTCCTCCACTGACGCAGAAAGATGGATTCCTTCCAGCCAGGTTTCCATCCACCACGTCCGGAGTCGCTGCCCCAGAGAAGCTACGCTGGGATCGTAACTGGGCCCAGTGGCTTAGGAGGCGCTGGTGAGAGCGCGCGACCGAGCGAGGCAGGGGACGCGAGCGACCCTCCCACCCAGGCGCCTCCGAGTGACGACAAAACTCCTTCCTGCCCCAGGTCCGAGTCTTCTTTTCTGTTTCCTTCCTCCGACGCTGGTCCGTCCCTCGATGGGTCTCTATACGAGTCTGGGGCTGCGTGTAGCGAAGGGAAGCCGCACAAACCTACTCCCGGAATCGCCCGGGTGTGTTTCCCTCCCGCTCCGCTCACCTGGAGAGCCTGAGGCTGACCCGTGAGACCGTGAAGGATGAAGGGAGAAATGCCAGGGGAAGCACCCGCAGCCAAGACCGAAGAAACCCACACGCGGAACTCCCGGAGCGGTCTCAGCGGAGCCAAAGCGAGGGAACCACAGGCACTTCCGGGCCACGCTAGCACCCCAGTCTCGGTGATTTTTCTCTCATTCTTGACCTCGAAATTAACCCGTGAAGGCATAGCAAACGTCCCCGATTCAGGAGTGTGTTGGAACTAGATCCTCCCTGGCTAGTGAAAGCGTGTTCTTGACCTTTTTAATGTGAGAATTTACACCTTGGGAAAGACGCCAATACTCGGGGTTTGATTTATTGTTTTGTCGATTGTCTAGACTTAAGAAAATTATGGAGAAACGTGTTAATAATGCAGATTAAACTTAGAACAAGTCCTCCGTACTTTTTTTTTTTTTCGGAGAAGTTGTACACCCCATAGTGAACTGCCAGATCGTGGGTTGTGAGATGTAGGGGATTTTATATACCTTAGTCTGAAAATGAGAATAATTTCAGTGAAGACTTAATTTTAGTCATGCAAATCTCCAGTGATTAGCTGAAACAATAAATAGATCATCCCTTATCCAGTGGTGATATCAAAAGATACTAAAAAAAAACAAAACAGGTTTACTACAGTACATGAAGACAAGAACAGCTCATCTCTGTGTTCCTTTCTTACATCTTCTGGAGCCTCCTTTGGAATCAAAGGACCTGAATTCAAATTCTGACTGATATTTTTATTACCTGTGTATCTGTAGAAGAGTCACTTAACCTCCTTATACCTCAGTTACCTCAAATGCAACTAGTTTTTTAGATAGCTGTATAATGGTATCACCTTACACAAAAAAAGGATAAGGAGAGTCCAGTAAGATACTCAAGCTAAGGAGAAGAAGTGGCTATTATATGGCAGGAAAAGTGTTACGGCCAGAGTTCATAGTAAGGGTGGAGATATTAGGGTTATCCAGTGTTAGTGGGCTGGGCCATCAATGGGTATAACTGAAAGAGAGTAAAAAATGGGAAATGAAGAGAGCCCCATCAACTGGCAGGAATGGGGCCTGAGCAAAGAATATGGCAAAGAAGATGAGTTGAGCAAGAAATTTCAATTAAAAGGAGATTGTAAGAAATGTAGTAAATCTGGAAAATGAAAAGGAAGATAGTGTTGTTTAGTTTTCAATTCTGTCCAACTCTTTGTGACCCCATTTGGAATTTTCTTGGCAAAGATACTGGAGTGGTTTGCCATTTCCTTCTCCAGCTCATTTTACATATGAGGAAACTGAGGCAAACAGGGTTAAGTAACTTGCCCAGGGTCACACAGCTAGTAAATGTCTAAGGCCAGGTTTGAATTCAGGTCTTCCAGACTCCAGCCCAACATCCTATCCAGTGTTCTACCTACCTGCCCCTAAGATAGGGTAGAGATGCCCATATTGGTGGGAAAGAAAGATTAGGGTAAATAGGAACATGATCACTAAGGGCTTGAAGACTGTAAGAAAGATAAAATGGAGAAAGGTCAGAAAGAAATGGGATTATAAGTATATCTAGGGCTTTTTTCAAATCTGTGACCCCTTGAATAACTTACCCCACATTCAAGATTTTGGTGAGTGAGTCTGTATTCACTACCTTGTTTACTTTTTCCTCTGATGACCCAAAGGACACAAGTAGTTCAAAGAAACATCATTGTAAGATCTGCCATAAAACATTCCTGTTAGGGGCGGCTAGGTGGCGCAGTGAATAGAGCACTGGCCCTGGAGTCAGGAGTACCTGAGTTCAAATCCGGCCTCAGACACTTAACACAAAAACTAGCCGTGTGACCTTGGGCAAGTCACTTAACCCCAATTGCCCTCCAAAAAAAAAAAAAAAACATTCCTGTTAGTAGTAAGTCTATTTCAGGCCAGTATTCTAAAGTTCAAGTTCAATGTGGGAGCTAAAAGAAGTATCATAGGTCATTCAACAGTTAACATGGAGTTTTGCTTAGTCATAGCATATGAAGGATATTCAACAAGGATACTCAAGTACTTAGTTTGAGTCAATACAGTCCTCTTCATCTCTATATAGAAAAAGTCTAGTCAGTATGGCAGAGTATGGTAACAGCAATCTTAATACCTCCTAAATCTAAACACCCCTAAATCCACACAAGAGGGCCTTTTTCTGTCCTTAGGTCACCAGGAAGTAATATCTATATGAACATAAGCTGCAAGAGGCTGCAACTTGAGCTTCATCTACTGGCCAATCTTGTCCCAGGGATAGTTTTGTCATCTTTCAGGGAAAAACTAACATAACCCATGCTAAGTGGAGTGGGGCAGAAGAGGGAACCCTGGTAGACAGTAGTCCTATCACAGTTCCCCTCACATAAACCAGACAGAATGCCCACAATCCAAGATTAGGCCCTTTCTTTTTCACTCCTATGTATAGAGAGGAAGCAAAATATTTTGTTAGAGAGATAAGATAAAATATTCTTAGATGCTCCCAAAATGTTTTCTGGATGCAAATGAATTGGAGCCAAAGCAAAAAGTAAGCTAAGGAGGCTATTATACCTACCTAGTCCCTATTCCTCTCTATGAGAAAAAAAGCATATAAGTGCTTGGTATGTACCAAGCACTGTGCTAAATGCTGAGGAGAAGAAGAAAAAAAAAAGTAAAGAAGAGCCAGTCCCTGCTCTAAAGGAGTTTACATTCTAATGGAGAGACACTTTAATCCAAAAAGTTAAAGGGATGGTGAGTGAGGCTATAGGAGAGTTAGTCTATAGTCTATAGAGATACAGCCTATTCAGGAACCATTTCATAGTTAATTTGATCATGATTCATAGTGCCAAGCTGTACAGCTAGATGATACAATGGATAGAGTTCCAAGCCTGGAGTTAGGAACACTTATCTTCCTGAGTTCACATCTAGCCTCAGGGACTTACTGGTGACCCTGGGCAAATCTGTTAACTTCCTCATCTGTAAAATGATCTGGAGAAGGAAATGGCAAACCACTCCATTATCTTTGCCAAGAAAACTCCAAATGGGATCACAAATCACTTCAACCATCTCTCAGTGTAGCATTTTATACTAATGTTATGGGAATCTGAAGATCTTCCCTGCCCCTAGGCTTTTTGATAGGCTTAATGTGACTCTGAGAACCTTCCCTGATTTGAAAACATACTCTGCCCCCTATTAGATTGAATGTGGTCACATGGAGCCTGTGGTGGGAAGCTTGTTTTTCAGGAATGCCCACTCTTTGTTACTTGGTGATTGGGCTGTGATATTCTCTGACCCAGGAGACTGCTATATATACCCTGATATGAGTTTTTGCTTTGGGTCTCACTTTGGAAAGAGTTGTGTGATTTGGTCAGAGGAAACCCTGGGCAGCCATTGAGCCTCCTGGCTTTAAAAACACAGATAGTTGGTGCTTCCCTCTCTGGTAACTAACTAGGTATGAATGTAATAGTCAGACGGAAGGAAGCCCACGTGCTAATCTGTTTCTCTGTCTGCTTGTAACTTCTGTTTGTATTCTCTGAAGTTCAGGGTGCTGACTTTTCCCCCTGAACTAGGTAAATGATATATGTTTGATTAAAGTAAGATTGTTAACCCATTTTGAGTTGCTTTCCTTTAGAAAAGCAGATCTAAGAGTCTGTGCTAGCAGCCATCCTAGGTATGCTAGGGTGCTTGCTGCTATAACTAATGACATTGAAAAACGAGTATAGAGAAGTAATTATACTTTTATTTTATGTATTCATGCAGTTACTAAGTAATGCCAAATGTCAAGTATATTTTCCATTAAGGTCTTATCTAACCACAATGGGTCAAATATCACAATTATCTCACATTAAATGATATCACATTGTAATTTAGTCTTAGGACAAGTTCAGTCACATAGAATCTGGATTTATAATCATAAAGACCATTATTCAAAATCTCAATTTTCCCAAGGGCCATTAATTTCTAGCACCTTAAATCATAGAGCCCACTTCTTTCATTTAGCTCCATTTCAAAGATTTATGGCAACAGTCTTACATTTTCATTTCATTCTTAAAGTATTTCAGCATTTAAAAAAATATTCAAACCCTAATTTGGAAATTAACAAGAAAGATAGCACATTTCAGTTACAAATTGGGTCTCTAATTAAGTTATAGTAGCACAGATTTCTACAAACCAGAAACCTCTCTTGTCTTTTATCTCTCTAAACCCCAGACTGTCCAGGGCTAAATGACAGAAAATAGCTTGCAGGTTTTTTTCTTTCATTTAGTAGAGTTTTGCACGAGATTACAAAAAGATGAAAGATCTGTTTTAAATATGAAAATTCATTAGTCCTCCTCACCTTTCTAAATTCTCTGGCTGCAGGTTTTTTGTTTGTCTTTTCAGCAGAAGTCATTATTTCCTTAAAAATCTCCAAGGTAGCAGAATCTAAAAACAATAGCAAACACTTATATAAGACAAAAGTTTTCCTAAGAAGTTCATAGGGGAAGATGGCGGTGTAGAAGAAGGAAATCTCTGCAGCTCCCCCACAACCACCTCAAATACCCGTAAAATTGACTCTGAACAAATTTTAGGGCTCCAGAACTCACAAAATTACAGAAAAACACATCTCCCACTGAAAGCAACTCATCAGGCAGTACAGAAAGGGCTCATTACAGCATGCTGGGAGCTGAAACCAGTCTGGCCTGAAATCATGGGTTGGCCTTGGGGCTGCCAGGACAAGCTGCAGCTGGAGCCTAAAGGAGAGTGGATCAGCAGTAGCTGTGGCAGTTTCCAGAAATATCAAGCCATAAGAAATAAGAACTAAGTGAAAGGTTAGTGGAATTCAACTAAATTCAGGATAGGGAATCCGGCCAAACTGCCTCCAGGGAAAGGAAACAGCAGAAGCAGCAGCCCTGCAGGTGCTTCCACTTGGCTGCTTCAGAAGCTCCTGGACTGCAGATTGCAGGGGGCCAAGAGATCATTCAGAGGCTAAGTGCTATTGCCTTAAGCTGCGTGGATCAGGATCATGGTCATGGGTGGAGGTTCTGGGGTGGGTTTTCAGTGAGCCAAAGCTGGTGGGGGCTGCAACAGCCTCCTAATAGCTCCAGCAGCTGCAAAAACCCCAACAATTTGGGACAAAGTGCTTCCCTCTGGAAGCAGAGTTCCACAGAGCTAAAAAGTCAAGTAATTCACTGGCAACAAGAACAGGCAAAAGAAGAAAAAGAAGAACAGCAATCCAACTTTAGATTCGTTTTTAAGGATGAAAAAGCATGGAATGGGAGGAAGACAACACAGTCAGAACTCCTGCACAAAAAGCTTCCAAGAAAAATGTGGACTTATTACAAGCCATAGAGGAGCTTAAGAAGGATTTTGAAAATCAAATAAGGAAAGTGGAGGAAAAACTGGGAAGAGAAATGAGAATGATGCAGGAAAATCATGAAAAGAGAGTCAACAACCTGACTGAAGAAAATAACACCTTAAAAAATAGATGAATTCAAATGGCAAAAGAGGCCCAAAAAGCCAACGAGGAGAAGAATGCCTTAAATAAAAGTAGAATTTGCCACATGGAAAAAGAATCTCAAAAGTTTTGTGAAGAGAATAATTCCTTCAGAATTAGAGTGGAGCAAATGGAAGCAAATAACTTTATGAAAAATCAGGATACTATTAAATAGATCCAAACAAATGAAAAAATAGAAGGCAATGTGAAATATCTCCTTGAAAAAACCCATTGACCTGGAAAATAGATCCAGGAGAGACAATTTAAAAATTATTGGACTACCTGAAAGTCATGATCAAAAAAGAACCCAGAAAGCATCCTTCAAGAAATTCTCAAGGAAAATTGCTCTGATATTTTAGAACCAGAGGGCAAAATAAAACTTGAAAGAATTTACCAATCACCTCTTGAAAAAGATCCCAAAAAGAAAACTTTTGGGAATGTTATAGCCAGGTTCCAGAGCTACCAGATCAAAGAGAAAATATTACATGCTGCCAAGAAGAAACAATTTGAATACTGTGGAAACACAATTAGGATAACCCAGGATCTGGCAGCTTCTACATTAAGGGAGCGAAGGTCCTGGAATATGATATTCTGGAGATCAAGGGAGCTAGGATTAAAACAAAGAATCACCTACCCAGCAAAATTGAGTATAATGTTCCAAGGGAAAATATAGTCATTCAGTGAGGTGAAGGATTTTCAGCAAGGATTCTTGCTGAAAAAATCAGAACTGAAAAAGAAAATTTGACACTCAAATACAAGAACCATGAGAAGGTAAACATGGAGAAGAAGTCATAAGGAACTTATCAAAGTTGAACATGCCAACATGGAAAAACGATAATTGTAACTTATGAAACTTTTCTCAGTATGAGGATAGGTGAAGGGAATACAAATGTATATAGACATATACATACACATATGTCTATATAGGAGGGTGTATATACATGTGTATGAATACATCTGAGTATATGTGTATATATGTGTACATAAAGGGTACAGGATCAATTGAATAGGAAGGGCGTAATTGTCAGCAGAGAACCAGTCTGGGCCTGAAAACATTTAGAGAAAAGCTTATTAAGTTATCTGGCAAGGCAAAGATCTGAAAATGGGGTGGCCTGCTCTCACCCCCCGGTGCCCCAAGCCTCTGTAAGTTTTACATTATGTCGAGTTCAGACAAAGAAACAAGTAAACAACAGTTGATTGACCAGCATGGAGGCTGTTTCCAGATAAGACATAGTATCAATCTTTAGAACTCCTGAAAGGTTTTTTAGGGGATTAGTATATGCATTGTGATGGCAAGAAACACATTACCCATTATACATATGAATTCATGCAAAACATATTTCCACATTTGACATGTGGAAGAAAAAGCAAAAAAGATAAAGAACATGAAAGAAAATATGCTTCAGTCTGTACTGAGATTATCCATTCATTCTCTGGATGTGGATAGCATTTTCATTAATAGTCCATTAGGATTGTCATTTATTGATCAGAGTAGCTAAGTCTTTCACAATTGATCATCATTACAATATTCGCTGTTATTATATACAATGTTCTGCTCACTTCACTTTGCAGAAATTCATATTAAGTCTTCCCAGGATTTTCTAAAGCATCCCCTTCACCATTTCCTGCAACTCCATAGTATTCTATCACAATTTTATGCCATAATTTGTGACAAAAAACTTGGGATAAGACATGTAGATACACTTAAGTAGTTTCCAATTTTGTATATCAAATTTGATCTGCTTGTAGTAGAACATGTTTAGCTGTTTCACAAACATTACTCTTCACTAAGATTACTGATGGTGCTGAAATTCTATTCCATAAAATAGAACATAAGAGGTTTCTGACCTTTACCTCATAAATTAATAGATTCATACCTTTGTCCAGTTATTCCCATAGCATTCTGACATAATGAGATGTTGCAAGGACTTAATCTTACATTAATCTTACATTTGATTATGTAAGTATTAGCAGTCAGATGACTACTAATTTACTTAGTAGTCTGGGATATGAAATGACTATACATTCATATTAAAAATATTAAGATTTTGCATACTTGCATTGTGCTCAAATCTTATACCAACCCATTTACCGTGATTATGGAAATTTGTTATAAAAAGAAAAAGCATGGAAACAATTATAACCACATTGAGGGGTCCTTTAGGCCTAAGCTTAAGAGTAAATATATGGCAGGGTAAATAAAACATCCTTAGCTGTGTTTGACTTCAGGCAATAGTCACAGTTGACAACCAGTCATATGGTAACAATTCCACCTCCTTTATTGCCAGAATAAGGATTAACCAGGTGAGAAATATTTCTTTGCAAAAGGACTAACACAATGGAGAATCTATGTGAAAAAGATCCTACCTTCAGCTATGTCCAGGTCATCCTCTAGACCTTTTCCCAGCTACAGACCTCTCCACCTATATCAATTCCATACTACACTCATTCTGAGTAGCTTGTGGCATGTCCTTGAAATGGTGGATTACTGATTTAATGATCCATCAGACAAATACACTTGAATTCAAACTCAAAATGTAACTTGCACTTCCAAGCACTTTTACCACAAATGGCAAGTTTCACTAATCACAGCTTTGACTGGGTACAATTATTATCAACTTTTTCAAGTTGTTGCAACAAATTAGCTAGTCAATAAAAAGTTAGCAGGTCTTCTTTTTCAAAAAGCACACAAAGAATTTTATTTAGCATTTCCTTCTAGCATTTCTCTTTCTCAAATATAGTTTAAAAATCATCCTGATGTAAAAAGGAAGTCATTAGAATTTTTAAAAGTCATCACATTCTCTAAATTCATGTAGATGATGAATATATGATAACTTAGTAACCCCTTTAAAGCAAAAATATTTCTAAGACTGATAATTCAAGACTAAGTTGATTAGAGGATTCTAGGAAGATGATAGTAGGTCAGAAAACTTCAAGCTCCCCAAATTTCACTCATAAAAAGGCAGAACATTGCCTCAGAGTGAACTTACAACAGCAGGAATAAACAGGAACCAGTGTAATGCAGTTGTCCTCCTAAGGCAACTTAAAAATACCCCCAAAACACTTGACATCTAGGGATTGAGGTTTGGCACTAGTGAAATGAAAACATCTCCAGGTCAGCTCCTCAGAATCAACAAGCAAGTTGTTTAAGGGGCATGGTAATTTATTTTTAATCATGTCAAGGAACATGATTAGCTCAAAGCCAAGGCTTTTACTGAGATGGCAAAACATGAACAATAACATCAAAACACTTCCTTGATAAATCTGAGGTACAGTCTAGCATAACAACATATTGCATCAATATAGACATTGTACACATTGGACAGGGGTAACAAGACACACATGTAGGGAACATTTATGGCCAAAGAAACACACCCCACACTGTTTTCTTTTGTTATATTGTTTTCCATCTTGGATATATTTAGACACCCTGGTCATGTTTTTCTCAAAAGTTTGGCTCTTGGCTATGAGGACTATTTCTCAGTTGAATTGTAGATGAAATTCTTCACAATTGCCTTGATTGATTACAAGATATAACTAATGGGAAGGGAAAATAAAAAAAAAAGGAATCCTTTCCTCCTCTTGTTCTTCCTCCTAGTAAGAACAAAAAGGAAAAAAAAGAAGAGAGTAATCTCCTCTTCAAGAAACAGATTCTACCTTTATAGCTGGCTCTCTTCTCTGCTGCCAAGAGTCTCACAAAACTCTTCTTCCTGGGCTATGTTTCTAGAACAAGCAAGAGATCACTTTTTAAGTAATTGACATTTGACCAACAAATGGCCAGTATCAATGAGAATAGATACCTCTTTGCATGTTGTTTAACATCTTAAAACTTTGTCTTAGTTATTTACCTATTCTATGAGTTCATGAACAAGGGGGTTAAGGGGAAATCCAACTCATTCAAATTACCTTAAAGTTTGGGATATCAACAAAACCCACTAACCAGCTCAACCCAACTACATTAAGGTTTGGGATATCAACTAAACCAAAACTATGCTTTCCATACAATTATTTCTCTTCCCCTTCCCAAAAGCATCATAAGATGGAGAGATGAAAGGCACCTCCAAAAATATCTATCTCAGCCTTTTTTTATAGATGAGGAAACTTAAGACCAAAGAACTTAAATGACTTGCTTATGGAACACAGGAATCATTCAAATAGCCATCAAATCAACAAGCATTTTTTAAAGAACCTATTAAATTCTAGGTACTTTTCTAAGCATTGGTAATACAAAGTCCAAAATGAGACTACTTCTGGGTCATATGAGCAACATGACAGAAGAGTAAATATTGCTACAACCTCCCAAACATCTCCAAAACAGAAATTAAAATTTTAGCTGCCTTTATTGTCTAGGATATCCAGAATCCAAAAGAAGGTTTAAATGGCACCCCAAAATCCAAGACCTGACACCTACTGAAGCTGAGCTCACTTAATATCCCTCTCCTATATCTCTAACCATCAGCATTAAGGTTGCAGTAGCAGACATGACACATCAAAACCCACCTCCACAGCTCAGCCTCTCCTTCCTCTTTCCAGTGTGGTAGGGACCCTAGCTCCAAGCTGTAGGAATTTTCCCTGGCCATGACAGACAACCAGGTGACAACAGCCCCTCAGGAGCAAAATCCTGCCAGGGACCACAGCTCTGTAGTACCAGCATTGTAAAGCTCTAAACTGATAGTGCCAGAGTGGACAATATTGTAGTTCTAATAGAGACAAAACTGAGTCAACAACACCTTAATAGGAGCAGAGCCAATGTCAGGACAGACAGTCCTATGGTACCAGCAGTGCAAAGCTTGAAAAAGTAGATGTTAGGCTACAGAACTAAAGAACAGAAAGCACGGGACTGTAAGCCAGAGCAGGACACTGTGTGTAAGATGTGTGTTTGAGTGGGTGAGGAAATGGTGCTGTACAGGATTCCACTAAACATGAGTGAAAAGGCATAGCATCCTCTAAGGCCCCTTCTGAACACCTAAAAGTTATTTTGTGGAAGGACCTAGGCTGGTAGACTATGAATTCACAATTCACACTGAACTGCGCAGCAAGGTAGTAGGCTAAGACACTTTGTGAACTACTCACAAGGAAACCACAGTCAGAAAGGAGGGAATCAGAAAGTAAATAGGGGAAAATATGGGATGGAGGAGAGGGAGGACACTAAAATTATCAAACATTTCAGATGAACAAAAGCAGATATATAAATCCAACAGGAGAAATATAAATAAATAAACATAAAGAAAGCTGACCTACACATCTAGTAAACAAATTCAGAAACCTGTACCACAAAACAAAGAAAAATGATCCAACACTTTAACAGAGAAGACTCTGTGAATTTGGGGGAGATTATGGAAATACAGCATGTTGTCCCTGAGTGGTTTAAGAGTAAAATGAGAATGACGAAAACAAAATTTATGAAATACACAGGAAAATAATGTGGAGAATAGAAAAACTGGACTCTGTAATGCCAGGCCTAACCAAATAAGCAAAAGAGATAAGAAATGCAAATGCATGAAAGTGAAGGACAACCTAGAAAAAGAGAAGCAAAATAATTAATATTAAAAGAAAATATAGGGGGTTGTTAGGTGGTACACTGAATAGAGTACTGCCTCTGGAGTCAAAAGAACCTGAGTTCAAATGTGGCCTCGGGCACTTAACACAAAAACTGGCCGTGTGACCTTGAGCAAGTCACTTAACCCCAATTGTCCTCCAAAAAAGGAAAGAAAGAAAGGAAGAAAGGAAGGAAGGAAGGAAGGAAGAAAGAAAGAAAGAAAGAAAGAAAGAAAGAAACAAAGAAACAAAGAAACAAAGAAACAAAGAAAGAAAGAAAGAAAGAAACTTGCTCAAGGCAGAGCCAACTTGGCAGAGAAAAGCAAGTACTGATCTGAGCTTTCCCAAATTCTCCTGCAAAGGATCTTAATAATCCCTCAGTAATCCCTTAATAATCTTAATAAACCCATAAAAGGACAAGGTAAGCAATTTTCAAGCCCAAGACAACTTAGAAGGTTGTCTGGAAAGTACCATTGCATTGTGTTGAGACTGGAATGCAAATTGCACCAGTGCAGGCTACACCTTAGGAAAACTAGCAACAGGCCTTTGGGGATGAATCAACAGTGGCAGTGACTACTTCCCAAAACTCCTAATCCATAGACAGTAAGAGAGTCAGTTAAGTGATCAGAAGGAAATTACAGGACTTCATTTGATAGCACTGGGTGCAGGACTCTTACATTGCCCATACTCATATCTGGGTCACAGTCTTGAGTAAGAATTTCAGGGCAAGGAGGAGCACTAGCACACCAGAGCTTGTGGCCACAGAGGAGCAGAGACCCTGGTCACAGTTTCAGGGCAGACAAAATAGCTTCTGGTCACTCACAGACCAGAGCACAGTCCAGGAGAGTAGTAAATACACCTCTCTGTAAATCATACCACCTTGGAAGAACTGAAAACTTCCAGAACCCCAGAACTAGAAAAAAATGAGCAAATAACGAAAAAGATGACGATAATGAAAGTTACTATGGTTACAGGGGAAATCAAAACACAAACTCAGAAGAAGACAACAAATTTCAAAATGACTACACCAAAATCCTCAAAGAAAAATGTAAATTGGTTACACACCCAAAAAGAATTCCTGGAAGAGTTCAAAAACGATTTTTAAAAATTAAAAAAGAAAGAGATATAAAAATTTGGAAAAAGAAACAACAGTGATGCAAAAAAAATCACAGAAAAAAAAACAACTTGGTAAAGGAGGTACAAGAAATACTGAAGAAATTAAGACCTTAAAAAAATAGAATAGATCAAATGGTAAAAGAGGCACAAAAATTAAATGAAGAGAAGAATGCCTTAAACAACAGAATTGACCAAATGGGAAAGGAGGTACAAAGGCTCACTTTGTTTCCTTAAACATTAGAATTCAGGGTGATGGAGCCAAGATGGTGGCATACAAGCAGCAAAGTTTCACAGCTCCCACACAGCCACCCTAAATACCCATAAAATATGACTCTAAACAAATTCTAGGGCTCCCAAACTCACAAAAATACAGAAAACACAACCCTTGCTGAAGGCA
>JAQQSW010001617.1:0-17076 GCA_028646575.1 Pseudocheirus occidentalis
TGTATTATCTGGAGTTCAGGGTGCTGACTTTTTCCCCTGAACTAAGTAAATGATATGTTCGTTTGATTAAAGAAAGATTGTTAACCCATTATGAGTTGCTTTCCTTTAGTAAAGCAGATCTAAGAACCTGTGCTAGCAGCCGCCCTAGGTATGCTAGGGTGCTTGCTGATACAGCTAGGCACTCTATCTTACTGTATCACCTAATTGGCCTTATCCATATTATATACACATACATATGTATCTTGAATATTCTCACATGTGGGCAGCAACATAAACACATTTTATCATGTTGATTCATGGAAAGTATGGGAGTTATAATACATGTTCAAGAAAATAAGGAAGATTTCAAATTAATATAGCAAAGACCTTTTTTTTCCTTTCAAGGTTTTGACTGGACTTAAATATCTGTTTGGAGAGAATCTGTAAAATGGGGTGAATAAACCTTATAATATTGCCCTCAAAGAACTACTCTGAGTTATATAAAACTTAAAATATTTTTAAACATGTTACTCCTATCATCACTATGACTATAATAGGAATAAAATGTCCATGTAAATACATATCATGTTTGATATGATCACAAGAAAAGGGATTTCAAAAGCTTATGACCAAAACCATCGTAACAGAATGCAAAATAAAAATAAAGACACAAAGATTTACTACTTGGAACAAACCTAAAAATCTATTGGAAGAACCCCACTTCATATGGCAGAATAAGTTTCAGCCATTTTTCATTTATTTGTTAAAAGACGGTAGAAATATCTTGAAAAACACATAAAAACAACAAAACAGTTGTATCATTATGGGCAAATGTCAATTATATCCAAACTATCAAGAAATCCTTTTTTTTGGCACTGAAACATGAAAAGCTTAATTTGCTTTTGTGTAGTTTATAGAAAAATGAATTTAGTCATTTGCAATTGAAGGATGTACTATTCATAACTATTCACTCAATTTGTATGATCCTTGCATATTTGGATTAAAATTTTAAGAGCACTAGCAGTACCCTGAGGCAGCAAGGTGGCACAGGGGATAGGATGCTGTGTTTGGAGTCAAGAAGATGACTCTTCCTGAGTTCAAATCTGATCTAAGACACTTATTACCTGTGTGACCCTGGGCAAGTCATGTAACCCCCTTTGTCTCAGTTCCTTGTCTGTCAAATTAGCTGCAGAAGGAAATAGCAAACTGCTCTAGTATTTTTGTCACGTAAACTCCAAATGGGGTCATGAAGAGTTGGACACAACTGAAAAGTGACTCAACAACAAAAAGCAGTGCCCAAGAAAACTTCTTTCAAAAGTACTTTCCTCAATTTCACTGGCGACACTGTTTTATTAAGCTGCTTTGTATAATTTAGCACCTTTGCAAATTTAAAAGTGTATATTTGTACACACATACATATATTTTCCATTTCAATTCCTTTACTTATATACTAGGAATAACAATACTTTTAGATAGGCTCAGAAATTTTGTGAAAATTTACAAAATGATTTATTACCCATCTTAAGTAGTTTTCTATGTATGATGATGCAAATGTCATAAGTGAAACTTATGAAACTTAAAACTTTTGAAACTGTGAAATTAAAAAAAATAACCTCATGACATATACTCTGACCCTTCTAGTATCAAGTGAAGCAATTTACTTAAGTGATACCCTCTTTGAGAGCAAGAGTCATGTCATTTCCCAATTATGCTAATGTCCAGAGTCATCCACCAAGAAGTCACTCAGGAAATATGATAGCGATCAATGGCATACCCCAAGTGACAGAGTTCCAAGGCTTTTCAATATTTAGTCTTCACTTATGCCATTCTCATGTTGGAGCTCTGTTGTTCAGAGATATCAAAGCCTGTTCTCCTCTATTTACAAGCCTGAATAAATGCCGTTTGGAATATTCCCAGTAAGAATTTCAGCCACACACATTTCCAGATTCACACACGACAACACATATTATCTAATGATTATGTGTAGAACAAATGGACATGATTGTGGGCTATTTACAGAGTTAGTATGATACAGAAGTGACATTAAGTCAAACCAGGAATGAAACCTCATATTGATAAATGAAGAAAAAAAGTAACCAGACATTTTAGGAACACACAGAAAATTTTAATCATACAATTCATTTAATAATGTATTGTTTATGGTTATCTAAGTAGAGCTTAAAAATAAAAGAAGCCAGTCCAAAACAACAGCCACCACCACTCACACACACACACACACACATACACACACAATTGATGGGATCTATTAAGGCATCAAGTCCCAACCCAAACCAAATGATCAGGATGGCCACGTTGTACCTTCTGTATATTGTCGAACTTAGACCTGTCAGTTGTAAGATATAACTATTTAAGGCATTTCACTGGTGCCATACATAACAAACATTAAAAGGTAACACTAGTCACTGGTAGTGAGGTCTTAGAAACAAGTCAGTCTACTTGTATTAAAGTCATCCTTGATCTGCTTGAATGGATAAGAGTAAAGGATGAATGACAGCTGGATGACTACCTAGTTAGTTATCACCTGGTTTGAAGTGAAGTGACCAGAAGCTCTGTTTACTTACTGAAGTAAAACTTCAATGAAAAGGGAAGAGAGGAGCTGAATACAAAACGGTCTGGCATACAGCAATTGGGAATTAGATGACAGTATGAACAATAAGTGGCCATGTAGCCTCATAGGTCATGAGGCAAAGTCAAAGAACATGTTTGATACTGTAACTACTAATCAATAAAGAAATATTTATTAAATACTCACTATGTGCTTGTCATATGGGCATCTAGGTGACACAGTAGAGTGCAGAACCTGGAATCAGAGAGACTTGAGTTCGCATCTGGCCTTAGACTCTTAATATCTGTGTGACCCTGGGCAAGTTACTTAACACTTTTTACCTCAGTTTCCTCATCTGTAAAACGAACTGGAGAAGGACATGCCAAACTACTCTAATATTTTTGCCAAGAAAACCCTAAATGGGGTTATAAAGACTTGGACATGACTGAAATGACTGAACAATAACAATGTGATAACAAGACAAGGTCTGAGGTCCTACTGATGGGAAAACAGAAATGAGTCAGTTTCTGCTCTTAAAGAGCTTACTTTTTTTTTATCTAGAATGACTAATCAAACACAAATTATTACACAGGCTTAATGGGAAAGAACCAATTATGACTGGCAATAGACCTACAGTATCAGAACAAGTCATAGTATCAGGGAGTCCAATATTATCTTTAGAATCAAAGGCTGTGGAGAAGAAATGTTTACAAGAAAGATGTTAAAATTCTTAACATTGCACAGTCGTCTGTAGCTACACTGGAATTGTGCAATGGAAAGCTCTAACTAGGGGGGAGTGAACTAGGTCTTTGCCTCAGGGCACCAAATTTAGATTGCATACATATTTAATATGTATGCTCCTTCAGCAACATAGAAGATAATACAGTAACATTAAACATCTCTACTTTCTAAAATTGTTTCTTATACGGCATTTTCTACAGGCCTTCTACCATTCCGTTTGCTCTACTCTGGATACTAGCTTTTCTGCTCAACTGAATTTATCTTAATTGCTTATATTTTATTTTCACGTCACAAATTACAAAATAATTGCAAGCACACTACTTGGCATATAGTCATTTCAATATTTGTTGACTGATTACAAAGTTGATTTGAGGGCCCTTTTCATGTTCTTTTCCTTGAATGTCAAATTGTATATGACTCTTAATACAATGACAGGAAGTCCCATAGTACTGTCAGATTCTCAAGTGATTCATATCCCAGAACTGTAAGGATATGTGGCTGACCTACAAAACTCTTTGAAGACATAAAAAGAAATGCTATTTCTCTCTAAGTCAAAAGGAAAAAAGCAACGAGGGCCATACCTAGCTTTCCAATGGCATTTGGTAGACTCAACATCATGGAATGTTAGGCAGTCACTCAAGGGTTTACAATGTAATTTTCCAGGCAGTTTGTTGGCAATTTAAATGATATAATTGTCATTTCTTTTAAGATAAACCAGATTCTCTGCATTAACTCTTTCAGACCATATAGGTACCATTCAAATACTCCAAATATTGAAATGTATCTATTACCTCACTGATATGGTATTTCTTTCAGGGATGAAGACCATAGTTCATCCATGCCTCACCATCTTTACCTATTGTCCATGCTCTCTCCTAATTTCACCCAAAAAGTCTACCCCAAATGCAAGGGTCTTCCTCTCTTTTTTATGACATGACATGGATAGCAGTAGAGCACATGAGTTATAGTGTGGTAGGGCAGCATAGCAATTTAGTAATGGTACCAAAGAGATCTCAATGTTTTAATTAACTTAATGTACTTTTATAAATATAATTGACACAATAGAAGAACATACCCCTTGGCAGTCAGCATTTAAAAGAGTCAATGTTAGCCTTCAAGGAACAATATAGAACTGTTGAGTTGGTGCTTAAATTATAAAGACAATCTGAAAATTGTCACACCTTATTTAAGTTAGAAGGAAAAGAAAACTTTAAAACACATTTTCCTCCACACACACACACACACACAAATAAAATAGCAACAAGCATTTAAAAAGTTAAAAATATGAACATCTAAATGAAAGTTCTTTTGGCATGTTTCACTCTAAGGAATGGGATACTTTAAAACCTTATCAAACTGGGTGTTGGAGTAGAAGTGTGTTTTTCCTCCAAATTCTTGGCAATGGATGTGTATTTAGAAAAAAAGCACTAGAGAGGAGGTTAGAAGCTTGTAAAGTCTATTTTACAAATTTTGAGAGTTAGAAGGGACTTTCAGCAACAATTCAGTCCAAGCCATGTGCAGAAGGAATTTCTACTACAATATACCTGAGGAAGATTCACCTTATCTTCACTTGAACACCTCCAAGGAAAGAAAACCTACAACCTCTTGAGACAGCCCATTCTGCTTTTTCTGAGCTCTAATTATTAGGAAGTCTTCCTAATGTCAAACTTAAATTTGCCCCTCTGGATTTTCATTGTTCTAGATAATCCCTGTAGTGGTAAAACAGAACAAATCTATTCTCTCTGACACAACAACCATGTAAATACTTGAACATAAATATCATATTCCAATGCTTTTTTTTTAACATTTCTTATACATGTGTGTGTGGACACACACTTTACATATATATATATATGTAGATAGATAGATAGATATAGTTAGATAGAGATAGAGATAGATATATATGTATTATATAGTTCAGATAAGTAGTATACGAGTGCTGGACCTGGAGTCTGGAAGACCCTGAGCTCAAATTCTGACTCAGACACTTACTACTTGTGATTCTGGGTATGTCACTTAACCTGTTTGCCTCAGTTTCACCCTGTGTAAAATGGGGTTTAAATAGCACTTACCTCCAAAGGGTTGTTGTGAGGAGCAAATGAAATAATAATTGTAAAGTGCCTAGTTAGCATAGTGCCTGGCACACAAAGCACTATATAAAAGTTGGTTAGTACTATTTCACATAATAGCCATGGAAATATATAGCTATCATGTTCCCTAAGTCTTTTTGGCTCCGGTCTTCACATATCTACTTCCTTCAACTGAAGTTCTCATGACATGGACTCAAGTGCCTTTTTCATCTTTGTGGTTCTCCTCTGGACTCTCTCCAGCTTTCCCAACCCTTCTTAAATTTTCATACTCAGACCTGATCATAATACTCTGGATTTAGTTCAAGCATAGCCACTAATGCCCCAGATGACCTTAGAAAAGTCAATTGAATTGGAAGTAAGCCAATTAAATTGTTGGCATTTTAATCCCTTCTATAATATGTATAACTGGCAGTGGGAGCTGTAGTAGCAACACGAGAAAAGATAAAGGGCTCTGATACTAATATTTTGTGTCTTGTTCCCTTCACTGTCATTTTTTTGAGAGGAAAGAATTTAGAGACAGAAGAGGAAATGAATGGGCCACTGAGCTTCCCCCGGGAGCTAGGGTCCTGTGGAGGTAGTAGGATGTTCTGAAGGAAGGACAAAGTTTTTTTCTGAATACAGTCTTTGAGGCTTTTTAGTGTCCTAAGAGATTACTGAAGGTGTCTTTGTACACACTGAATTGGAGATTTCCTAAGTTATTGTTTTATTAAAGGAGGCAGGAAATATTGAAAGGAAGCAGAGCAGAATGTTTCTTAGCTTCCTCCTAGTCACTGTTTTGACAGGATTTGCAACTGGATTTCCAGCTGTGAAGATTTTTAATGACTTAACTGGTCAATGGTCACATGCCCTCCCAAAAAAACCAACAAAAGTATTATATTTAGAAGACCCGTCTTTGATATTTGTAAAATGTGGAGTAGAGAGAAGTTTTCAAATAAAATTACAGAAAAGATTATTAAACGTATGATTGGGATCATTTAGAAAATGGAAGAATTGGTTTTTAGAAGCTGGAATGGGTTCACCAAGAACAAATCAGGTTAGACTAATTGCATTTGCTTTTTTTCCTATAGGGAGGGGAGGGAAGAGGCAGGAAGGGAAGGGGGAAAACAGTTGTATAACACCTACTATGTGCCAGGTACTGTGCCAAGCGCTTTACAAATATCTCATTTTATCCTCACAGCAATCTTGTGAGGTGGATGCTATTATAATGCCCCATGTTACAGTTAAGGAAACTAAGGTAAACAGAAATTAGTGACTTGTCCGGGATCACATAGCTTTTAAGTGTCTGAAGAGGGAATTGAGTTCAGGTCTTCCTGACTCTAGGTCAAATGCTCTATCCACCTAACTGCCTAAAAAGACATTTGCTTTCTGACATTAGACTAGTGAACCAAGGGAATACTATAGACATGATGGACTTCAGAAGGTATCAGATATCTTGCCAAAGTCCAGATACATTATGTATACAGTATTCCTTGGTCAATGTAATGGTAATGAAATGGGAAGATCTCTTTGTATTGGAAAGCTGACAAGTACTTAGTACCTAGTTTCAATTAAGCCTCTGTTAAAGAAACAGAAGGTATGAACCTCCTGTTGCTGACATAATAGGAAGGGTCTGAACAGGGAGAAGCAATACTGTATATAAGGGAAAACTGCAGCTAGGAAAGTCAGAACTTCTTGCAGAACCTTTTGGGATGAGCACCTGAAGGCTGGGCTCCTACTGCTGGACTGGAACTTCTGTGGAGAAAGTGATTTTGATTTTGAGAATGGGAAAAATGATTTTGATTTTGAGAATGAAGCTGCTGAAGACTTCTGAGGGCCAGCCAGAACTGAGGGCCTGCTGGAGCTACTGAAGCTGCTGAGGATTTCTGAGGGCCAGCCAGAGTTGCATTAGACTGAGGAAGCATGACTGTGATGCCAGTACTTTGTATGAAGCTATTTGTGTCTTTGTTAATCCTTGACTTCCCGGGAACAGAGACTGTGAAGGATTTAAGGTAGACTGGACACTGTGAACTTCAGCATGGAACAGGAATTGCATGAAGAGCTGGACAAGCAACTGGGAGCTGTCTGCCTTTGAACACAGGTAACAGTTTGGTGTATACAGGTAGGAGCTGGGACCATGGAAGGGGATTTAGGGAAGCTGAAAGCCTGCCCTGAGTGAAGATGAAAAGACTTCTACATGGGTACTGAGTAGTGATAAAATTGTGATTTACTTGTGACAGCAGGGTAGATGGCCTGTGTATTTCCCACTACCCCTTAAGAGGCTTCTGAGTAGTGACTGATGATTGAATAGTAACTGATTTGTAACTTAATTGCAACCTATGGGTAGAGGACTTTGACCTTTTGTGCTTTATAATTGAATAATTAAGTTACTAAGTGATTGTTTGACTAAATGATTGTTCTTTGTTCAAAACTATGTGACCACTTTGGTGGGAACTATGTGTACATTTTAGTGATAAATTGATGAATTGTGACATGGTGAATGCTATATTTGTGATGTTAAAACATTGTGAATGCTGTACCTTGATTTTTGTGAATGTTTTTGCTCTGATTTGTTATTGAATAAATAGAGAGTTTGCTATACTATGTAATCAGAACCTTGAAAGCTGTTCACAGCAGCATTCTTCTGGAAAGCTGCTTCTGTGTGGCTTTAAGTCTGATGTCAGAAAGCAAACATCCTTTTTGGGCATCTAGATGGCTAGAACTCTGGACCTGAAGTCAGGAAGACCAGAGTTCAAATCCTGCCTCATATATTTACTTAGCTATGTGACCTGGAGAAAGTCCCTTAACCTTTGTTTCCCTCAGTTTCCTCAACTCTAAAATGGAGATTTATAACATCAGCTACCTCACGTGGTTGTTGTGAAGATAAAAGGAGGTAATATTTATAAAGTGCTTAGCACAATGCTGGACCATAGTAAATGCTACATAAATACTTTTCCCCTTCTCTTCCCTGTGGAGAGAAAAAAAAGCAAATAAAATTAGTCTAACCTGAGTTGTTCTTAGTGAACCCATTTTGGCTTCCAGGAATCAATGCTTCCATTTTCTAAATGCTAAATTAATCTTCCAAAGGCCTGATTATTTCACTTCCCAGATTAAAAGCTTCAGGGACTCTGCATTGACTCTAAAATTGAATACAGACTTTTAAGCTTAACACTTAAAGACATCTACAATCTCATCTCTAGCCAATTTGTCCAAGTCTAAGATAATACCCCTTCAAACTCTCCATATTCCAACCAAACTGACCCACCAGGCAGTCCCTGAACTGGACATTCAGTCTCTATGCTTTTGAACTAACTGTTTTCCAGGCCTGGATTCTAATTTCATTCTCACCAATGCCCCTTAGATTCCTTATATTCCTTGTATTATTAACCTAGGACACCCACCAAGGGGCGTGCTAAAGTCAGCTAATACTGTCTGATCAATTGTTACATTTTTGTTGTGAGCATTTATATCTCAGAAATTGGCAAGTGCTACAAATCAGATTTGATTTATTGTTTTGTTGATTGTCTAGAGACTTGAGAAGAGAGAGAACATGTTAAGAATGAAGATTAAATTTTAAAGTACTATCTTGCCAACATTTCTTTTTTTAAAAGAGCCAGTTAAACATTTAATAGCATATCCTTGCACCCACACCCAACTCTTACAGAACAAAAGTCCCTTTTGGACAGGGGCTATGTCTTTTTTTTCTTTTTCATTATATAGTCAGTTCAATCAATCAAACAAAAAAAACAGTTAATAAGTGCCCATTTTGTGCCAGGCACTGTGCTAAGTGCTAAGGATTCAAAAAGAAGCAAAAGACAGCCTCTGCCTTCAAGGTGCTTACAATCTAATGGGGGAGACAACACATAAATATATACAAACCAACTATATACAGTATAAAATAGCAGATAATTAACAGAGGGATGGCGCTAGAATTAAGAGTAGTTGGGGAAAGTTTCTTGTAGAAGATGGAGTTTTAGTTGAGACTTAAAGAAATCCAGGGAAGTCAGTAGGCAAGACAAGGAGGGGGAGCATTCCAGGCATGGGACGGCCAGAGAAAATGCCCAGCACTAAGAGATGGAATGCCATGCTTATGGAAGAGCCAGGAGGCCAATGTCACTGGATCAAAAGGTACCTGTTGGAGAGTAAGGTGTAACATGACTGGAAAGGCAGAAGGGGGTTAAATTATGAAAAGCTTAGAATGCTAAGCAGAGCATATTTTGTATTTAATCCTATAGGTGATGGAGAGCCACTGGAAGAGGCTAACATGATCAGTCCTCATTTTGGGAAAATCCCTTTAATGGCTGAATGGAGAATGGAATGGAGTGGGAAAGAAATGAAGCAGGCAGACTCACCAGCAAACTCTTGCTATAACCCAGGCCTGATGAGGACTTGTACCAGAATGGTGGAGGTGTTTGAAGTCTGCTACAATGTGATATATGAATTCCAAAAAAATCACCAAGCTATGCAAAATCACATAAAAACCACGGGACATCTGGGAAAAAGGGGATTAGAGACCCAACACTGAACATCTTCATCACAGACACATTAAAAATGTTGTTGTTGTTACTCATTTTCTGTCATGCCTGATTCTTTGTGACCCCATTCTGAGTTTTCTTGGCAGAGATACTGGAATGGTTTGCCATTTCCTTCTCCAGCTCATTTTATAGATGAGGAAACTGAGGAAAATGGGGCTAAGTGTCTTGCCCAAGGTCACACAGCTAGAAAGTTTCAGAGGCCACATTTGAACTCAGTAAGATAAGTCTTCCTAACTCTTTCCACTGAAGCACCTAACTGACCCCCCCACCAAAAATCAGGAGCTTAATTTTAAAAGGGCAGCATAATTTTTAATGGATAAGAAACACATAAATATTTCCATAAACAATGGCAAGGTCAGCAGCCTTGAGCTGTTGCTCAGCATTCTATCTGGCAAAGCAGACCCTGAAGGTGACAAAGTGGCCTCCAGGACACAGCAGAAAGGTGGGGTGAGGGGAATTGTATGTGCCTAGGTGGCTGTTGACCAGCACTCTTCAATCCACAATTCCTTCTCCAAGTAGATATACAATCAATACAGGGACCCATCTCTAATAATCTTAATTTGTGTCTTGCCACTGGACCCAGCTGGCTTCAGAGGAGAAAGTGAGGCTGGTGACTTTGCACAGCCATCCCTCACTTAAATCTAATTCACTTGCAAGTCATGGCATCACCTTCCTGGTATCATGATCCCCTTTGGGAAGGAAGGACAAACAACAACAATCAATATAGCACTTTGCCTTGAAGTAGGTTTGTGGAAGTGGATATCGGAAGATTACTAATTGTGAATTATTGTAAAGTAGACTGAAAACTGTAACATCACACGTGGCTGGGTGGGATTCATCGTCCTCTTGTCTCTTCTGTACACCTGTATGCATTTGTGTATTCCCATGTAGCTCCCTTCAACTGGGTGCAATTTTCCAGGTTCTTCTTGTTTCTCACAGATGAAGTTTCATATTAACAAATGAAACGTCTGCCTCATGCTCAAATTATTCCCTAATAAAATATATCAGTCAACTTGCAACAAATTTGTGTTTTCAACACAAGCGTTACAGTGAAACTTATTGTATCTCCAAGGTGCTTTGCTCATAATAGATATTTAAGTGTTTATTGACTTGGATTTGACTTTAGCCAGCATATCTAGACCTGCTAGCTGGTAATTATCAGGAGACAGATTTGGACTAAATATGAATAACTTCCTAGCAATTAGGCTTGCCCAAAAATTGAATGGTAATTAAGTTTCTGTCACCAGAATGCTTAAAACTACATGACCACTTGGTAGGCCTAATGTTTATGGAAATTCACATTTCAGGTAGGGTTTGGACTAAATGGTTCCTAAGCAATTTACTAACTCTGAGACTCTATGATTCTTCAGGGAAATCCAGGCCAGATTTTCTTTCTAGTTTTCTGGAGACACACTATTAGACATGATAAAAATGTATAAATCTTTATGAAATAAAACCTGACCAATCTTGGCAAGTGGAAAGAGTCATCTAAATTATAGCTAGTTTAAAAAGCAACAACAAAGAATCATGGAATTTTAAGTTGGATAAATTATTTCTTTTTAAAAGAAATACAGTTTTATTACTTTTAAGTTTATAACTCATATTAGTTTAGCAAAGTGTTGCTAAATAGTGCTACTGAAAGAGACTAAAAATGACATAACTTGTACACTGTTTGTTTATATGAGAAGAGATGTTTTAGACTTGAGAACAGTTTGTTCTCTTAAGTAAAATATTACTTTCATTTTTCACTTTATAGAGTTTGTTTAGCAAAGTTTTTCTTTCTGTAAACATATACTAACCGGCAAACAATCCAAACTTCTATACAAATAATTTTAAATAAAAAATTGATGGGCTCTAATGCATATTTCGCTTATTACATACAGAGACAGTGTGTTTAAACATAAATGGTTAAAACATCACATTATATATACAAAATATAATAACAGATGTCATATAGACATTTAAAACATCATCTTAGATCTACTGAGAATACATTCAAAAGCAGAAGTGTAATCTAAGACATTATGCACAAGGGTCTCTTTAAAAGCCCTGTCAATAGGAAATCAACAGTCATAGAATTATTATTTGTCATAAAATAATTTAGTAAAAATTGTGAAACATCTGGAAGAATGCTGCTCTGTAAAAATATCTGGCAATATTTGGAAAACATTTAAATTTAATTCTGAAACTAATAAATGCCAAATAAAATGAGCATTTCCCTATGCACAGTATTAAAAAAAAAAGAATTGTACATGAGGGGCATCTAGGTGGTGCAGTGAATAAAGCAGGGGCCCTGAAGTCAGGAGAACCTGAGTTTAAATCCAGCCTCAGACACTTAACACTTACTAGTTGCATGACCTTGGGCAAGTCACTTAACCCCAACTGCCCAGCCTTCCCTGCCTTCAAAAAGCAAAAAATGAAAAAAATAATAAAAAAAAATTGTAAATGAATTGCTATTAAGAACCACTTACTTTCCTTTCAAAAAACAAATTCAGGATGCAACTTTCAAAGCTGTCCTGCTTGTTTGTGATTCTTTCTGGACTACCTTCTGTTAACCTCTGTGCATTTTTTTTAAAGTGCTTCAATAATCCTTATTTACTTCCTCCTTCTTTGCTACCCTTTCTCTACCCCATATATCTACACTCTTTACCAAATGGGGGTAAAAGTCCCCTGTAAAAATAGCTTAGAAATATTTTTAAAGCCTCCATTTAAAGGCCATGCATAAACAAAGAGACAGATGTACTCAAACGTTTATTTTAGCGAACATGGAGTATTGAAATTTTGCCTTTCCATAGCCCCAATTTTATCTAAATTTCAGTGTAGTGATATCCTGGAAAATCACTTTCAAGCACATCCAAAAAGACTGGGATTTTTCCTTTTCCATGAAGACAGGCCTTCTAAAATGTTAAACAAAAGCAGACCCATTCCATTTCCCTTTTTTCCACCCCTTGCTGCTTCCCCCCATTATCCATATAAGATCCCTTTGAACACCCTCCTATGCTTTCAGCTCCTGGCAGAAGGCAAATTTAATGCCTACAATAGCTGCTTCTTTGAGACACAGCAGAGCATTGTCTCAGGGATCCAAAGAGGTTCATGACATTGCAAAGTTGCAGTTTCTAAGCAGACCTATGAAGAGTTACTCCCAACCCCAGTAACTCAGACCTTGTTCAAACACTTCCTCAAAATCACCTGCTAACTGGCACCACAATGTACAATTTTAAAATACAGAAAAACTATGGTGGAGTACAAAGTAAAGATTTTTACCTATTTCTAGTAGGTATTTTTTTCAAAGGGGAAAGCATATAATGTCATTCTAATAGTTGAGAAAACAGTAGGAAGCCCTACATGCTAATAATATCCTACCTAGAGCAACATAGCCAAGGTAGGATGGCAGATTATTTTCTTTATCAAAAGAGGCATTAAGTTAATGATTTAACTTTCTTTTTAAAAGGATTAATGGTTTATTATATATTTATTTATATTTTATATTGTTAATATATGATATAATAAATATATAAACTAACAATTATTATATTATTAATATATTATTTTTATTTGTACATACACACAGCCCAGTTGATTGCTCTTAATCCTCCTTTATAGAGTGTGGTTTGGAGTCAAGAAGACCTGAATTCAAGTCCAGCTTCAGACATTTGCAAGCTCTGTTACCCTGGACAAATCACTTTACCTCTGTTTGCCTCAGTTTCCTCAACTACACAATAGGGATTATAATAGCACCTATCTCTCAGAGCTGTTTTGAGTCTAAAATGATGAAATCATTTTTATAAAGTTCTTAGGACAGTGGGTGGAACATAATGGTTCTTAATAAATGCTTTTTTCCTTCCTTTATGCCCTCAGTCTAATCCCATGTTTCTGGCACCTGAAGGCTTGCTTTATAAAACATCCTTTATGCTTATCCCTACTGCACATAGGGCCATATAACAAGACCTCAGGAGGCAATCAACTCCAACACTTTCACTCCAGATAAGGAAATTGGGACCCAAGGAAATTAAGTGACTTGCCCAAGGCTACCCAGATTTTAAACATTAGAGGTGAAATTATTGTTATTTTAAAAGCATGGGTGCTCTCAAAATTAATTGCATTATTTTGTAATTACTTAAGCTGTACACATGTATTCACTCAGGGAAGGCTTTTTTTTTGCATCCTCTGAGCCTTCCATAGCTTGGTGATTCATAAATTTTGGTAAATCCTAGACTCATAATTCTGTTTTAGAAATGCTAAACTCTATGAGAAAATATAGGCTCAGGCTGCCTACAGAATGCTTTGTTTAGCACACATCCCTTTCTTTTCTCTTATTGACGTAAGGCTTATGCAATAGAAGAATATGCACTATGCTTTCTCAGGTGACTGTGAATCTTTTTTCCCTCTAAACAATGTCAGAATGTGTGGAGATAATTGATTCTGTCACATTTCTTTTGTGACCCAGACGACCTACTTTTTCCCTGACTTTTTACAAATTTGACCTCTGGTACAAATAGGAGCAATAATTGGAGCAAGAGACGCATATGCATAACAATGCCCTTGATTCTCTTCTTTTCAGCTGATTTCCAAGGCAGACAGAGTAAACAGCCTTCTCCCAGCTTTCTGACTTTCCACAGCTGAGAGTGTAGGATGTTTACAATATCTGTCACTCAGTATTCTCCAAAATGGGCTTGAGGTCACCAGCACAAATTTCAGGCAGGACAGCATCAGTAGAGGACACATCTGTGAGGTTACAACTGAACTGCAGAAATATCACTTGGGATTTCTGATTTTGGTTGAGTAATGTGTGAATTTAAGATTCTTTGGGATTGTAGTCCGGGATTGAGGTTTAAACATACCTGATTTCCATGTAGGGCCATGTGTACCTCATCAAGTGTCATCTCCTTATATTTATAAGTCTTTTGTTCAGTTAATATCTTAGATTCTGGATGTTTTCATCATTCCCTAAAAATTGATTCCAAGACATTCCACCCTTGTCTTTAGAAAGCAAGCACTTCTGTCCAGAATCTCCCCAAACTATCCAGTATCCGGCTTTCTCTCTCATGCTGGAGTGTGAAACTTTATTCAGGTTCACTCCTGCATGTAACAGAACAACAAGGGCCTGTAACACAAGAAAATCAGTCACTTTAATTATAGGTTATATGGTCATAAATTCAATCAAGGGGGAAAAATAAATATGCTAGAGTGAAAGGTACATCTATAAAAAAGGTATAACATAAACTGGTAACAGAAATTTCTACATAATGTGTGAAAGGGGAAAAAATGAGCATTTGGAGGCATAAGCACAAATACAGTTAATCAATTCCTCCAGGGTCTTCCTAATATTGTTTGCTCCAGTGTAACTTTGACCTTCACATAATAATTAGTCCATGATACAAAGGAAGTCAAAGAAGAGTTAAAAAATCTAAAATATTGTTATATCCCAGAGTAACTACCACTACAGAACAAAGAAGATACAAGGCAGGGAAAAGCAAAATGGCTTTAGATCCCTAGAAGATGAAGGATCACCTCCATGAGTCTTTGATTTCTTTCTTTTTATAAAGAACATTTTGTAGGAAATAGAGAACTTTTCATGGCTAAAAAAACAATAGCTGTAAAGGAACTGTGCATTCATAAGCTTTTTGTCACACTGAAGATGTTATGATAGATATTAATCTATCTCACAAGATATGAATGAGGATACTTTACTGTCAGCAGCAATAACTGGTGCCATTTCTCAGAATGAAGCAAAATGTGCATTAACTATTAGTGGAAAGACATCAGTCTGTCAAGCCTATGGAATATTATTGCATTGGACAACTGCTTATAGGTGATGAAAACATACATTTGACCTTTTTGTTGCTGTTTTTGTAACTGAGTCGTTTCAGTCATGTCCAACTCTTCCTGACCCCAATCTGAGGTTTTTTGCCTTTTTTTAAGGGTAACAGAGTGGTTTGTTATTTCCTTTTCCTGCCCATTTTACAGATGAGGAAATGGTCAAACAGGGTTAAATGACTTGTACACAACTAGTGTCTAAGGCCAGATTTGAACTCATGAAGATGAATCTTCTGGACTCAAAGCCCTATCCAAGTGCTCTACCCACTAGACCACCTAGCTACCCCAATTTAGTTATTGTTGCTGTCCAGTCATTTCAGTTGTATCCAACTCTTCATAATCCCATTTAGGGTTTTCTTGGCAATGACACTGGGGTGGTCTGCTATTTGCTTTTCCAGTCCATTTTACAGATGGATAACTGAAACAAATTGGGTTAAGTGACTTGCCCAGGATGCACCTACACTGAAATCCCTGGTAAGCTCTAACTAATAATAGTCATCATGACTTCTGGGGGCAGAGCCAAGATGGTGGCCTAGAAGCAGCAAGGTCCTGCATCTCCCACACAGCCACCCTAAACACCCATAAAATATGACTCTGGACAAATTCTAGGACTCTCAAACTCACAAAAATACAGAAAACACATCTCTCGCGGAAGCCAGTTTGGCGGCAAGGGATCATCTCGGCAGCCTGAAATCAAAATGCGGCCAGGCCCCAGGGCAGTCAGTCAGGAGGAGCCCAGCCTTCCAAGCCACAGCGTGAGTCTACTTCAGAGAAGATCTAAAGCACCTGGAGCAATCTTCACATCTACTGAGCCAGGATTAGAGGTCAGTGAAAGTGAGTGAAGCCTTCAAGCTAAATTTGGGGAAGGAAAAGCAGTTCAGCCAATCTGCCCCCAGGGCAAGGAAGCAGTGGGGGAAGGGCAAGAACTACTTCAGAGCCCCTGGCCTGCGGATCCTGCAGGGGGGCTGAGTCGATTGATCAGCGACAAGTGCTCTTGTGTTGAGTGGCCTGGATCTGGATCGTGGTCTTGGGTGGTGGTCCTGGGGAGCGTTTTCAGCAAGACAAAGCTGCGGGGGGGGGCCTGCAACACCCTCCCCCCCAATAACTCCGGCACCTGGGAAAACCCCAGCAATTTGGAACAGAGCTTTTCCCCCTGGAAGCAGAGTTTCACAAAGCTAAAAAAACCAACCAATTAATTGACTGGCCAACATGAGGAAAAGAAAGCAAAATAAGAACAGCAATAAAACTCTAGAATCCTTTTCTGTGGACAAAAAGGATCAAAGCATGAAATGGGAGGAAGACAACACAGTCAGAACTCCCACACCAAATGTTTCAAAGACACTTGAAGAATTCCTAGAAGCTATAGATTATC
>JAQQSW010001618.1:1112-17073 GCA_028646575.1 Pseudocheirus occidentalis
CGTCTTCTTACAGCGTATTCGGCCTCAATGTGCTCTGCGATGCAGGGACAGAGGCCTCCTTACTGCTCTTCGCCAGACACCCCATCCCCTAACTTTGTCCCTTTCTCTGGCTGTTTCCCATGCCTGGAACTTCCTTCTACCGAAAGCCTTTCCTGATCTCTCTTAATTCTAGGACTATTTCCTCTGCTGATTATTTCCCAGAACTAGCTACTCTCCCTTGGCTGAGCCCACCCTCATCTCCTCGCATTTAGCGTATAGCCCCATTTTAATTCTTGGCATATATGGCTCTCCCGCCCTCCCCCACTTCCCATTAGACTACAGACTCCTAAATAGCGGGGTCTGCCTTGTACCCATCTTTCTGTTAGCTGTTTGAACTGAGTTTAACTAAATTGCATCCTGTTGACAGGACAGTCCCTTAGTGACTCTAAGAATGTGGAGGAACAATGTTAGGACCCTACTAGGACAGGTATCACACCTTGGACGTTTGGAACTGACATACAAAGCTACCAAGTTTCATGATAAAGGTAGTTGTCGCTTTAGCAAAGACTCTTAAAGCATCCCAGTTAGTTTGTCATCACTGAAAAGCTGTCTAATTGTGTGTGGGGGGTTGGTAATTAGACCTTATTTCACAGATGAGAGAATGGTTAAATGTCTTGTTCAAAATTGCAGGATCTATGAGGACTGCAGACCTGACCACCACTCCCGTGCACCTTCCACCCCGCTTATACACCTTAGCCTCATTAAAGTCAATCTACATGGCAAAGCATCCACAGTTGTCATAATAACTAGAGTAGCTACAACAAAATGAATTCTTGGAAATTAAAGCAATTCTGTCACATAGCCAATCAATTGAGAAGCACTTGTAAGTACCTGCCCTGTGCTAGGTACTGAGGATAAAAATACAAGGAATGACACAATCCATCTCCATTCTGCCTGAGGAGAGGTTAAAGGGCACACCACTGGTGGGGAGCCTATGTGTTCTATCCATCCCTCCTCCCCCCCAGCTCTAGGGAAAGACCATGTTGGGAGATGTCACAAAGAGAATTTGGGGGATGGCATAGAAGATGGGCTCCCATAATGAAAAGGCACAGATGGCGTCTATCAGGACGGGGAGTAAAGTCCCACCTCAAAGAGATCAGATCCACGGGAATATGGAAATCACCACAACAAAGCCCCAATCTCACTTGTGATACAACCCTGGCATTCTGATTTGTTTTAAAGAAACATAACCCTGGGTACAATTTTTAACAAAAATCTCACATCATCACGGTACACCCTTGATTCTCAGTGGGTCTGTATGTGACGACAGGTCTATGTGAGGGTGTGTTCAGCATAGAGCTACAGGGTAGGGAAAGGTTGGATTGGAGAGCTTCCCAGTGTACTTGGCGTCCATGAAGAGGGACATGTGTACTCCAGTATCTTCCTAAAAAGGACCAGGACACCAAAGAGGTGATAAGTATAAGTCAGACTGAAGAGAACAAGCATGGCCACATTTCTCCATTTTCCCTTGATTAAAATGCTATAAACTACTTTTTATTATCAATCTTCTTTGTGAAGTCAAACGATTGTTGTTTATACTTCTATCAGCTGTCAAAATTCCTGATGGATTTCTTCTTTCCATATAGGACATGGTATCAGAGGCTTCAACTTACCTGTATAAAGCCACAGAAAAAAGATTTTACTTCAAAAGAGTCTCTATCTTGATTCCTATAACATGGCAGACAAACCTAGGCTACGAGAAACCAAAACTCGAGACCTACAAAAACGTAAGATCATTAAACTCTCGTTTTATTAAGCATTATTTTCATTAAAAAAAACATTTTTATTAAACATTAGTTCATGTGTGACTTAAAAATTTTAATGCAATAAATAATTTATTCTGATAATGAATTTTTTTCAGAATCTTTTAATCCAAATATTGCAAGCTTTGTTTATGATGTTCTATATAACAAAAAACTTTCTAAAAAAAACATTTCTAGGCAGATATCATCATCCAAGTCCCTAATTCCTCAGGCAATGATGCTCCACGAACTGACCAGTTTGGCGGGTGTGGAGACATGGGAGAGAGGATTCATTTAACTCCTGACATCATATCAGGGGAAAAGTTGGATGAGTATGGACCACCAGGTACAGTTACCAATGCAAGTCTAATATTGCATCATATCTGTAGCACATGTCATAACTTAGGGTTCACAACAGATATAGAATATGCTTCTCTTGATTTGAAAATATAGATTAGACAAAAAGATTGCAGGGCATTTCTCCTTTCATCTGAAGAGGTATAGCAGCATTTCACTTCTCTTGGAAATGTATTTGTTTTAGACCAGGGGTCTCCCATCAGTAAAAAATAATTTTGAGCATAATCCTCAACATATAGATATGTACTTAATTGCAAATTATTATACACACTCAAAAACTTACATTAAAAAGACATTTCTGAAGGATGAGAAAAATTAATCAATATTTGATCCTAGCATGAACAGGGAGACACTGGAGTTTATTGAGTAGGGGAGTGTGACATGGTCAGACCCCCACTTTAGGAAGATCACTTTGAGAGTTTGTGGAGGATCAGCTGGAGTGGGGAGAGGTCAAAGGCTATGTAGCGGACTAATCGGAAGACTATTAAGAGTCTAGATATGAGGTGAGAGGGATCTGAATCAGAGCATCAGAGGTGTTAACAGAGAGAAGCGGACAGATGTGGAGACAGAGCTGACAATATACAACTGACTGCATACATGGATGTGGTATCTCTAAGAAAGAAAAGGAAAGCTTAAAAGACAAGTTGGTTTGGGAGAAAAGCTAATGTAATGAAGATATTCAAGCCAGAACACGATCAACCCATCCCTACTTATCCTATGTGGTCTCTGTGCCACTACAAAAGCAAAGGGGGGAGGTGGGGCTCTCGCTCACTAGGCACTGCCCCCAAATGGAGGGGTATTAGGATATGGGCATAATTTTTCCAGATATCTGGACAGCTGGTGTGGGTGGTCTAGTTAGGTTAGTCTATAATTGTTTAGAGGGTTTTGACACCCAGCTCAAAAAAGCAAAGGCTGGAGCTTGAACAGCAGAAGGAAAGGGCGGAGTGTGGGAGTTTAGGGAGATTAGGTAGGTATAGTAGTGTTAGAAATACAACTATAACCAAAAAACAACCCTCAGGTTGGTTGATTCCATTCCATTAGGATCAGACCACAGTTCTTCCTGGGTTGGTCTTTATTAAATACCTATTATTTTGCAGGAAACTGTGCTAAGCACTGGGGGTAAAAAAAAGAGTTCCTGATCTCAAGGAGTTTACAATTTAATGGGGAAGATAAATAGTAAATATGCGCAAACAAGTTATATACAGGATAAACAGGCAATAATTAATACATGGAAGACAAAAGAATTAGAAGGGAAGATAGAATTTTATTTGGGACCTAAAGGAAGCCAGGGGGGTTATTAGTCAGAGCAGAAGAGGGAGAACATTCCAGGCATGGGGCAAAGCCAGAGAAAGTGCCTGGAGTCAAGCAATAGAGTCTTGATGGTTGAACAGCCAGGAGGCTAATATGTTTTGGGGAGTAAAGCATAAGACGACTGGAAAGGGAAGAGGGGGCTAAATTATGAAGGGCGTTGAATATCAAACAAAGGATTTTGTATTTGATCCCAGAGGGGAGGGGGTGAGTTTCTTGGGGGACTAGGAGGGAAAGGTGCAGGGTGTAAATGTTGACATGAATGGACTTGTGCTTCAGGAAAATCATTTCGGTGACTGAAAGGAGGTTGGATTGGGCTGGGGAGGAATCTGAGGCAGGCAGACCCACCAGCAGGCTACTGCAATAGTCCAGGTGTGAGGTGATGAGAGCCAGAGTGCTGGCAGCATCAGACGAAAGAAGGGGCCTATTCAAGAGATGCTTCAAAGGTGAAATCAACAGGTCTTGGCGACAGATGGGATGCTGGGAGTAAGAGAGAGTGAGGAATCCTGGATGACATCTAGGTTGTGAGCCTGATAGACTGGGAGGATGGCATACTCTCTACAGTAATAGGAAGAAGAGTGGAAGGTTTAAGGGGAAAGATAATGCATTCAGTTGTGAATACACTGAGGCAAAGATGTCTATTGCATATCAGTTCAAGATGTTTGAAAGGCAGGTAGACATGAGACTAGAGGTCAGCAGAGAGATTAGGGGCAGAATTGGTTCATTTGAGAATCATCGGTAAAAATATGGTCATTAAATTCAGGGGTTTAATGGATCACCAAGTGAAACAGTACAGAGGGAAAAGAATGCCTCCCTTAGAACCCTGAGGGTCACCTCTTGGGTTGATGTCTTGGCTCCCCAGGGGTCTGAGCCCCCTAGAGACCATTCCTCTGGAGAACATACCCAATTACCCAGGACATCAAACCTTTATGAATCAGTGTAACACCCAATATTAACATAAGAATCTAAATTTTCTCCATAAGGATTCAGGAATCTAAGCATAACTGGTTATTAAAATGATAAGAGTCAAATGGAACTAATTTTTTTTTACTTTTCAATAAATCCAACATATATTACTAAGTATCTACAATGTGTGAGGTACTGAGTAAGGTTTAGAAGAATCAGATACTTTCCTACTTTCCTCTCACGTAGCCCACAATCTACTGGAAGGATACAAGGTAGACACAGAGAATTAGAAAATAGAGCCAGGAGTAAAGAGGGAACGAGAGATCAGCCAATGAGCTCTAGGCCTACTGGGAAAGAGACTAAGAGTGGACTAACAGGCAATGGGATCAAGGATAGCTTTCCAGAAAAGATGGCACTAAAATCTAATCCTGAGTGAACGTAAGGATTCTGAAAGGCACATAAAAGGGGAGTTCACACAGGGATTGGGGCAGGGCTTGGACAGGACATTGCATGTTGACCTCTGGGAACAACAAATTATTCAATTTGATGGGAATATAAAGGGCACAAAGGGAAGTCATAGGAAAGCAGTAGGTCGGAGTCAGAATCTGGGAGGCCTTAAAGATCAGATTCAGTGGCCTGCATCTCATCCGAGTGTACTAGGGAGCCAAGAGAGTTTTTTAAGCAGGGGAGTAACATGGGATGGTAGATTTAGAGCTGGAAGGGGCCTTAGACATAATCTGGTCCACTCATTTCATTTGGCACATGAGGAAACTGAGGCCCAGAGACACTAAGTGATATGTCCAAGGTTACATAAATAGCTGGGTTTGAGCAAATATTCATTCTAGTACAGCATGTTGCTAGTCAATATGACCCCAGCAAAGTATATCACCTAGTAATGTGAGGAGGGGGAGAAGACCAGAGAAGTCTTCATGGTAGAGAGAATGCTTAAACTACACTTTAAACTTAAAGGAAGATAAAGACTTTGAAAAGCATGAAGGACTACTGGTATGAAATATAATAAATGTACTCGGGGTAAACACAGAACACAAAATACCCAAGGGGTAGAAAACACAGACATGTGCGGCATGTGCTGAGTGTAGGAAAAACAGAAATATGGTCTATCGGTATCTGTACAATGTCAAGAAACCTCTTCAAAGATACATTCCTCCCCCAGAGTATTAGTTATACTTCCTCTGATAGATTTGGGGGGGGGGGAGGATATAGACTAGAGACACATAAGCTGGCCAGACATGGATGAACTGAAATCTGTGCCACTGATGACTATTATTGAATTAAAGAGATCATAGATCCGTCCAGTTATTTGAGTAAGAGAAGGAAGGAAGGAAGGAAGGAAGGAAGGAAGGAAGGAAGGAAGGAAGGAAGGAAGGAAGGAAGGAAGGAAGGAGGGAAGGAAGAAGGGAAGGAGGGAAGGAAGGAAGGAAGGAAGGAAGGAAGGAAGGAAGGAAGGAAGGAAGGAAGGAAGGAAGGGATTACATGCCAGGAACTATGCTAAGTGTTTTACAAATATCATCTTGTTTGCTCCTGACAACAACCTTGAGAGATAGGTGCTGTTAGGATTGTCATTTTACAGTTGAAGAAAATGAGGAAAAGGTTGAAAGACTTGCCCAGGGTCACACAGCTAGTCAGGGTATGAGACCAGATTTGAACTCAGATCTTTCTGACTCCAGCACCACATTCTATACACTGCCCCACCTTGCTATTTTGAATAGTACAGCGCAGTTATGAAATATAAAACTTCAGGAAAAGGGCCTCCGTGTACTAGATGCTTTATCCACAACTGATCCGTAAAAGACCATAAATAAGAATTTCACAGGAGATGAAAGCATGACTAGGGTATAATTTGCATTGATGAGGGGAATATCCGTATAGACCTGAGGAAACATCCACAGATACATGGAACTGTAGAAGTAATTATGTTTTTGCATTTCAAATATATTCCCACAGGTAAAATTTTAGTTCATGAATGGGCCCATTTTCGGTGGGGAGTGTTTGAAGAGTACAATGAAGAGGAGCGTTTCTACCAGTCTAATGGAAAAAATAATATACCAGTAAAGTATGATTGTCTTCTTTTCATTTTTTCTGTAAACCACATCAGAGTGAAATCATCTCTCAAATCAAGATTGTTTTTCTTTTCATCTGCAGATGACAACAATGGCATGTGTATCATTAACTTCACAATAACCTTCTTTACGTAATATGTGACAGGCTCCTACCCCAGTACGCTTCAAAGCAGAGGCAGTTATATCAAAGCACAGAAACTGTTTCTGAATCTGAGGCATAAAATCACAGACCAGCTCTTTGGTGCTGCAGGAGATGTCTGGGAAACAGAGAGATTTGCAAACATGCTTCAGATACAAGTCACCCCCAGAGAGACAAACCCAGCACACGACCTCGCTGCCTCCTCAGGGCAGCAGCTGTGCACACTGACAGAGACAGAAAAAGTCCCCAAATGTTGGAATACCACACCCTCACTGCACCAAAGGACTGGCCTAGTCCTTTTCCTCTTTCTCCTCATACACAGTCTGTGTCCTCAGGGATTTTAGGAATGGTTTTAGGAAGCACAAGCAACATTGTGTTACTTCTTGGCGTTCAAGTACAGAGGGTAACTGCAGCTGTCAAGGAGGGGAAATGCCAGCAGCCTTCCTTGTGTGGGCTACAACTGCTCTCTTCCTGTCACTGCTCTCCCTGTTGGGTTATCAAAAGGTTTAACATCAGTCAGTCCACAAGCATTGTTGAAACACCTGCTCTGTGTGTGTGTGTGCGCGTGTGGGTGTGCATGTGTGTGTGTAAACAAAATAGATGTCAAGTATATGCAAGGTCACTGGGAGGGACACAAGTCTTCATGGTGCCTTTATTTCCTCTACATTCTTGACTGGGCCAGAAAGTTCTAAGAGATGCTTTGTGGAGCACTTTTGATCTAATGAATGAATGAAACAAGTCAATAAAAAACAAATTCCATTCTTAGAAATACAGATAAATACAGATAAAAACTTGAGCACCACAAATTAGTGTTGATAACAACACTGAGCAGTTACTATAGTTGTTGAGAATGAAGATTCCCTCTCCATTCCCATGAAGGCAAGAGAGAGCCTGGAGCCCATCCCTGTGAGCAGCAAAGCACACCTGGTACTCCCTGCAGACAGGTCAGCACTGAAATATTCCAAAAAGGCCACCTAAAATTCCCTGCAGGAGTTCTCTACCAAACAGAAATTGTTCTTCCTTGCTGCCTGAGATTTTGCTGCCTAAATGGATTGATTGATATGCACCCTCTATGATGCAGAAATTCTGAATGTGATAACATCAGGGATATACATAGGTTTGACGTGGTTTTAAAGGAGTTTGTGTTTTTAAAATCTAATCCTAATATGTTTTCAGATGTTCCGAAGCCATCACTGGCATAAATAGGGCATATACATGCTCTGGAGGCAGCTGTGCAATCAGTTCATGCAGAACAGATCCAAACACAGGAAAATATAAGGAAAACTGTTTATTCATACCTGACAAAGTTCAGACTGAGAAAGCCTCCATCATGTTCATGCAGAGCATTGATTCTGTAAGTATTTAGAATTTTAGATCACCGGTTCTGAAGTTTGTAAACAAAAGACGCTGTCTATTCTAACCCTAACAACGGCATTTATCAGTGTTAAAGTCTGCAGAACACTTGGCCTCTGCCTTCTTATTTGATGCTTAGAATGACCTCATTGACCATAACTGTCACTCCTATTATCATGCATGAGGAAACAGTCTTGGAGACATGGAGTGAGTGCTGCTAGCTCGGCCCTCTTTCCATTCCATCCTCTATCACAGTGGTTCTCAACCTGTGGGTCACGACCCCTTTGGGGGCTGAACAGGCTTACCTAAGACCATTGGAAAACACATATTTCCGATGGTCTTAGGAACCAAGACATCTCTCCTCTATCCGTCTCCAGGCAGGTCCGCCCACATGCAGATATGCCCACATACACATATTAAAGGGTCACAGCATTAGGAAGGCTGAGAATCACTGCTCTATCAAAACATCTGCCGAGATGACCTGAGGCAGATCCCTTGGGCTGGGCAGCCCCATAGCGAGCCATTACTAGACTAAAAGGAAGGCTGAGGACACAAAAAGAGAACAGAGCTAGGCCTCTCCTCTCATAACACCATTGGGCCACCACAGTGTATTCTAGACCAATCTCTTTGAGTCTGAGATCTTGAAATTACTCTGAATACCCCTTAAATCCCTAAAATAAAAAATCAAATTAGGGGCTCTGAAGGAGAATGCTTTTGTGGAAGGAAGGTGGGGTGCAGCATAGCTCTTTTTATCTGTTATATATATACATATATATATATATATATATGCTCCTAATTTGCTCCAGCTTACATGCTTCTGAGAAGTAAACTTGGTCAAAGTATCTACCTTGGTGTTAAACCCAAAAAGCAGTCAGGTTAAGTGGCTGGAATCACACTGCAGCGAGCTACAGACGCAACATTCAACCTCAGGACCTCTGCACAGAAACCCACGGCCTCTCTTCTGGTTCCTCCTGCTGACTTTGCAGTTCACCGTCACCGCGAGGAGGCCCCTAGGGGGCGCCATAGAGCACAGAGCAGCAGGCCTGGCGTCAAGAAGACTCATCAGCGCGAGTTCACGTCTGGCCCTTGGATACTTAGTTGCCAAGAAAATCCCAAATGGGGCCAGGAGGAGTCAGACGTGACTGAAATGGCCAAATGACACATGCACAAGGATTTTTTTCTCACTGAGGCAGCAAAGTAGTGTAACGGATTAAGTGCTGGTCCTGGAGTCAGAAAGATCTGAGTTCGAATCAAGCCTCAGATGCTTCCTAGTCATGTGACCCTGAGCTAGTCACTTATCCCCTACCTGCCTCAGTTTCCTTATATATAGAAGGTGAATAATAGCCGTACTCACCTCCAAAGGCTGCCGTGAGGATCGAACGAGATCATGATTAGGAGGCCCTCAATGAAGGCTTCCTCCTTCTCCTTCCCAAACGCAAATCCCCATGCCGCACTTGTCATCTTTGAGCCCAAGGGCAAGGCTCACCTTGTGCGCTGTTTGCCCTCCGTCCCTCCCTCTTCCGAGTCACTGATTAAACGTAACAGAACGAGACCGGGACAATATCCCTGCGGGATCCCGCTCCGCACCACCTGCCGCGCTTATGCCTTTGTATTTCCACATTAATCACCACTTCTGGAGTCAGTAGGCCAGGGCCGAACCTACTGACCTACATTAGGATTCTTTCTCCATTTCCTCAACATGTTCCCAAAGAAACTCAGTCAAACATGTGGCTGAAATCCGGCTGCTGAGACGTTTCCACGATCTGTCTAGTGAGCTGGTAACGGATAGGAGTGAGGTCAGTGTGAGGACACGAGTAGTTCTTCAGGAGCCCCTGTGAGCTTTCGAGCTTTCATTCATCGTCTCTTCTCCTTGGGAGTTCTCACTCCAATAAAGCTCAGAATCAAGGGCTCAGAGAGGAGTCTAGTTGGAAGGGAATCTGGAAATCACCTGGTCCATTTCTCAATTTGTGGACTGGGGTATGCTAGCAAATGTTTAAAAACTGACTCTCTGGGGAAAAAATGCATGCAAGATACTTTTTTAAGTGTTATCTACATTGTTAACATTGTCTCCATGGCTTTATTAAGCCAAGACTCACAGTATCAGACTCGAAAAGAAATGAGCCCACAGATCCATACAGAAGGATCAGTTTCCCCATATACTGACTTGGTTTTAAAACATGTTAACCATATTTTGTTGTTTTGTACTTATTTTGTTGAAAATTTCCTTACCTAGATTCCAAATGCAGGGGCTGCTTGTTTGTCACTCCTAGATACTCAACAAAACAACAAATCTACTCTTTATTTATAGCATTTGCTGAATTCTTACGTGTAAATTTCTTAGGCCCAAAGAATTCAACAATTAGTTCTTTTCCCTTTTTCTTTTTTTAGTTTTGTTTATTTTTAGTTTTCAACATTCATTTTCAGAAAATTTTGAGTTACAAATTTTCTCTCCATCTTTCCCCACCCAATCCCAAAAAAGCGTGCTTAATACCTCTTTCCCCAATCTGCTTTGTCTTGTATCATCTCCCATACCCCTCTAAACTAGTAGGGCAAGACGAACTTCTATGCCCCAGTGCCTGTATATCTTATTTCCCAGTTGCATGTAAAAATCAAATTTTTTAACATTTGTTTTTAAAACTTTGATTTCCAGATTCTTCCCCTTCTTTCCTCCTCACCCACTCCCACTGGGAAGATAAGCAATTCAATGTAGGTTGTACACGTATAGGTATGCAAAACGTTTCCATAGTAGATAAATTGTGAGACTAACTATAATTCCTTCCATCCTATCCTGCCTCCTACCTATTCTATTTGCTCCAATCTAATTTTGAAGGAATTTTATCTTCAGTGAGTTTTTGAAATTTCTTTGCCATCTGGGCAACTGGGATTTTTAAGGCATTCTTTTCCTCACTGGCTTTTTGGGCTTCTTTTGCCATCTGAGTTGGTCTATTTTTAAGGTGTTATTTTCAATATTTTGGGGGCTCTCCTTTAGCAGGCTATTGACTTACTTTTCATTATTTTCTTGCATCACTCTCATTTCTCTTCCCAATTTTTCTTCCACTTCTCTTACTTGATTTTCAAAATCCTTCTTGAGCTCCTCCATGGCCTGTAATCAGTTCATATTTTTCTGCAAGCTTTTGACACAGGAGGTTTGTCTTTGTTGACTTCTTCTAGTTTCATGTTCTGATCCTTTTTGTTCCCAAAAAAGGATTCTATCGTCTGTTTATGCTTCCGTTGCTTGTTCATCTTGCCAGCCAATTACTTGACTTTTGAGCTCCTTGCCACAATACAACTCTACTTCTAGAGTGGAGAGCTTTGTCCCAAATCACTGGGGCTTTCTCAAATGTTGTTAGAGGTCTGAGAAGGGCCCCTCTCTACAGCTACCATAAACTCTGGCACACTGGGGTTTCTCACCCCAGGACCAACACCCAAGGTAGCAACCCAGATCCAAGCAGGTCAAAACAAGAGCCATTATCCTATGAATGGTCACTTGGTCCCCCTATGATCTGCAGGCCAGGAGCTCCAGAGGCAGCAATGTGGTAGCATCTGCAGCCACCACAATTTAACTACATCTTGCTACAGGTGCATGGGCTGGATCGCATTCTTTGATCACCCAGTTCCAACAGAGTTCCCCACTGACCTTTTACTTTCTCTCTGGTGTTCACGGGTTGAGAAGTCTGGAAGTCACCACAGCTGTTGGTGATTCACTCTCCTGAAGTCTACTCCGGCTGGTCTGGGCTACTGGCAGGGGTGGCGGGACTGTGCTTGGCTCCCTGCTTGGTGCAATAGACCCTTCCTGTCGGCCTGTCAGGCTGCCTTCAGTGGGAGATTTGTTTCTTTCTGTCACACTATGGGTCCTGTAACTCTAAAATTTGTTTAGAGTCATATTTTACAGGTATTGGAGGTGGTTGTGGCAGGAGCTCATGGAATTTCCTGTTACTACTTCACCATCTTGGATTGCCCCCTAACAATTAGCTCTTGGCAATACATTAGAGTTGGTTCCAGCACATTTGGTCTGCAGTCCCAGAGACCCTTTTTGTTGGGTCTTACAGGTCTAAACTAGTTAAGAATAATATTATGGTATCTGAATTTCTAATGTGGCAAATATAAATAGGTAAAACAAACACAAACAAAAGTTCTTGAAGGAAAGGTCCTGAATAATTTTTTAGTGTAACAGAATCCCAGGGCCTATTTATCTACTCCAACACCTTCACTTTTGTAGATGAGGAAGTTAAGATTAAATAATTAGGCCTAGATAGCGGAAGGGGCAAGCCTAGAATCCCAGAAGTGGAAGAGTTTGTCAAATGATTTACGTCTCCCCCTAAATCATCATTGGGTTGCTAGTTGCACTGATTACATTAATAGTTTACAAAAAGGGTTCTTCACCTTTTTGTGTCATGGACTCCTCAGTACTTTAGTAAAGCTTTTGGATCCCTCTCATAATCAAATTTTAAATGCATAAAATAAAATGCTCAGGATGACAAACAAAACCAATTACATTTCAAAAGGCATAAAAATGTCTTTTAAAAATCTCATTCATAGGTCCAGATTAGGAAGCTCTGATTTACATTTTTTATATTTATTATGCAATTGGCCTTTTTCAGGTGGTTGAATTTTGTACAGAAAAGAACCACAACATGGAGGCACCAAATGCTCAAAACCAGAAGTGCAAATGCAGGAGCACATGGGAAGTGATTCAAGATTCAGAAGACTACAATACAGCCACTCCTATGACAGCAGAAGAGCCACCCGAGCCCAGCTTCTCACTGAAGCAGATAGGTGAAAGGAGCCTGTGCTTAGTTCTGGATACGTCTGGAAGCATGGCGGTAAGCCAAACCTTCCTCTTTCTCCTGGAGGTGGCAGGGCTCTGTTTACAACATTTGGTGGATCCACAGAATCTTGGGCTTCTTAGTAACCACATTGATCTCATGGTTTAAAAGAAACTAGGAAGCAGTAATCATTCACCCTTCACCAAGTTTCCCTTTAAGCCCTCATACTCATACTCCCTGTCCTCCTCTTTCTCCAAGAGAGATTCATGGTGAATTATCCCCTGAATTAAGAATACATTTTGCTCATCAAAGAATGACTGAGCTAAGAATTTGCTTCATACTTAGCTTTCCAGCCCATGAGAATCTCTAGTCCCTGTTAACCAAACTACCCAATAAACTCTGTATAGCTTCATATTTTCCTCTTTTGTTGATGAGTGTGCAAAGTCATCAAACATTCTACCTAAAATGCAGCTCAGATTCCATACAATAAACTACCTGCAACTTTATTAATCTGGATACTCTCTATTGTACTTCACCTTTCTCAATTGATCAAAATGGTTTAAAAGTTCCAGCATATAAATTCATTAGTTTTCATGGTCAAAAATTATTTGTTAAGAGACAGTGTGGTGCAGTAGATGGAGAGTTGACCTCTGACGCAGGAGGATGAGGTTTCAGTTCCCACATTTGGCATGTACTGGTTGGGTGATTCTCTGAAACTTTAAGTTGCAGAGAAGGTGCCAACCTGCCTTGATAGGGAGATTTTCCTTGTCTGAGAGTCCTCTGTACCAATGAAATCACAGGTCTAGTCCCTATTCTTATTGGTAGCTCATCTCTGGGGATGTGGCTCAAAGTGAAAGGCAAAAATATTTCATAATACTTCTTTCATCAACTAAACCCATCACCAATCCATTCACAACCATGATCCAACTCAAAATCTCATGCTTCAGGGTTTTCAGAATCTACTAATTTGTTAATGAGGGTCCACAAATGCAAAAATACACCCTTCCACCACTTAAGCTTTGGAGAGTTACTGTGGCTGAAACATCCACTGTCCCTTTGGTCACCTGGTGAGATGCCTCTCTAAATTTAGGTAGCCTTGTTCTCAGAGAGCAAACATATAGCCTATCTCCAAACTCATTCTCAAATCCTTCCTAGCCTAGAAGAATACTCCAGACCTTGTGTTCTATTTCCTAGCCTTAGAGAATCCAGAGTCTCCACCATGGTACCCAGGATCCCTAGAGTTCTATATATGTACTTATTCCATTCTGCCCAATATAGGAACCCTTGCCAATTTGACTTGGGTTTTTCTTTCAGAGTGAGGACCGGCTAAATAGACTGAATCAAGCCTCCAAACTCTTCCTGCTTCAGATCATTGAAAAAGGATCCTGGGTTGCGATGGTTACATTTAACAGCAAAGCCACCGTGCAAAGTGAACTAGTACAGATAGAGACTGATGATCAAAGGAATGCCCTCATTGCCAAGCTACCAACTGTTGCCTCCGGAGGAACATCCATCTGCACTGGACTCAGATCAGCATTTACGGTGAAATCATCTCCCCTCCACTGTCTCTACTCTAGGGGATATTTTAAAAGTGAATTTCTATTCTGAATATCCCTTCCATGCCTACTGTCTAATATGAATCTGATGTCTCTAAAAAGTGAATATATTTCCAGGGAGGGGAAAGAATATCAACAAATGGTGATGTGGAGAAATCCTAATTAAATTCAGCCCAACAAATATTAAGCATTTAGTGTTGAACCAGGGAAGAAAGAAAGGAAAAAAGTCAGGCTTAGACTCAGGAACACTTAGGCTCAAGTCCCTCCTGAGAGGCAACAAAGTACAGTAGATAGAACACTTAACTTGGAGTCAGAATGAGGCAGGTTCAGATTCTTCCTCAGAAACTTCCTGGCTGTGTGACGCTGGGCAGGACACTTAATTTGTGCAGCCTTCAGTTTCCCTATATGCAGAATAAGCAGAGTGGAGCTGATGACCATTGAGGTCCTTTCTAGCCCTAAATCAACAATCCTCTAACCCATGTGGGCTGTGCAATTACAAAACCAAAGAGAAAGGCACACTGCATAACATATAAAAAGGTTCATGGTATACAGCAAAAGCTTCCAGGGCAATCAGGTGTAATGCTCTTCAGTCTAGGCTCCATTATGGCAAAGCCAGACATTTCTGGGTCTGTTGATTTATTTAAAGACACTGAGAAAAGGAGTTGTTAGTCATCCACTTAGGGGGATGTTATAATGCAGCCAAAGAGTGATGAACTGATTTTGACTCCCATTATGGACCATTTTCCACATTTTGATGCTCTAATTCTGTCTAAAAATTGTTGCTCTTGATATGAAATAAAATTACAGAATTGTCTATGTGATCCTGAGGTCCAATAGCCTCATCTTAGTAATGAGGGAGCTAAAAAAAAACTAATAAGTTAGTTGGTAGAGACTGGACATACCATGTATGGTTTTTCTGCAGCAAATATAGTATATGTTTGTATAGGAAATAATTTATATATAGGAAGAATGGGATAAAGGTCAAGTAGAATGAAAACTAAGAGGTCAAGGATGATTTTGCAGATACAAGCTTCAGTACAGAAGAAACCCTGATATTAGGGCCTTGAGCAGTATAGAAGTAAAGGGTATGAAGTTTAACAGTGAAAGAGGAAAAAGAGAGAGCCTGAGCCTATACTCAAGGTAAAGTCCATTTGCATGACATGGGACACCTACTCATGTTTGTAGGAATGGAGGAAGAAATCAGTGGAGAGGGAGACTAAAGATATGTAAAAAGGAAAGCAAGGAGTGTCAATGGAACAAGATCCTGGAAGAAAGAAAAGGCATCAAAGTCAATGTGGGGGGGGGGGGTAGCTTTGACATGACAGCACTGCTGTTTCCTCTGATACAGGAGGAAGGAAATGGGTAAGAGACCAGAAAACGTGCCAGATGGCTTCAACTTTTTCTGCAGAGTGAGAGATGATGTCCTGTGCTGGGACTTGAGAGATACGGATGGGAAGCTGGGGTCTCAAAGAGTTAGGGAAATGACTGGAACGGATGTTGTGAGGGATGTGCTAGTAAATCAAGAAAGAGTAAATGCAACAAGCATAGCAAAGGCCTGACTGAAGTGCGTGTGGTGTGTGTTCCTAAGGGAACCCCTGTCTCAGGGCTTTCTTCCCTAGTTCTCCATTGCTCAGGAGCTAGAGCCAAGATGTTGAGTTAGTAATGTTGTTGAGCAACAGGATTGTAACACAGAAGAGCAAAGGGGCAAGAGATT